>KI423709.1:11601-21916 GCA_000473375.1 Anopheles culicifacies | reverse complement strand
TGTCAGTTAGAAATATAAAAATTATTTAGAAGATAAGCAGTGTTCAATAAGGTGTGGAAGATTACGGCGAATTCCCCTACACCTATTGAGCATATCCTAATTTTGAGAACGCTTCAGGGGATGTCTTAAATAAGCTAAACCCCAAATGGTAGCGACTCGGTGGCTGAGGAGATAGCGGCGCCGGTCTTCGAACCATTCGGGCCGTTCCCACTTACGCAGAACTGACTATCCTGTTGCGGGTATATTCAAATCACGGAAGCCAGAAATGACAGGCCGAAGTCCTCTCGAGGTTGTAGAGCCATACAAGAAGAAGACGAAGAAGAAACATCAAATGGAGTGATCTGAGTGAGGATTGGTTTCTATTCAATTGGCCACACTTTTCTACAAAAATGTTGGGCATTGTCGTCCAACGAAGAATATCAGAAATACGCTTGAGTTTCGGAGAAAGGAACATCAAGACTCTGGTATACTGGTACGAGTTACAAAAAATAACTGTCTTTTTTAACAAAAACCCGTTTCTTAATGACTTGTGACATGATGACACATTCCGAATGATAAAACACTCTTGTTCCACTTTGTAGCTTAACTGCTGTTTACGATTGAATAACATCACCCGGAGCAATTATGTTCCACTTCCTCCCAGTTTTAAGGGTTATTGCTAATTCCTCATCACATTCCCACATCGCACTTGGATTTCAATTTAATTCCCTCTTGTTTTTTTTCCCCCCCTTCTCTGATCCATTTGCAGAATTTGTCATCAAAATCTGTGCCTTATCATCGGCCGTGCGTGCCATTGGCCTCACAAGAGTGTGTCCCACCGGGAGGACGTACAGGAAGCAGCTGCCGGAAACGTACCAGCCGTACCCCGTATATGCCTCCCGATGCACGGCGTGGAAGCGACGAGAATGTAGAATGAACATTCCGGGACCGTTCTTCCTGCACCGGGAGTGCCCGTTTTGCAGGTCCTGATGCCTACAGCCCCGACCATTCCTAGCCCGAGCGGAAGGCGTAGCGGTGCAGCGTGGCAGCGGCGACAGCGAGTATGCAGATTACAGTTGGCCAACCGGCCGGTTGCTGGAGCACCGGCAGCAAACGGTGGGCGTACAGGAGCACATCCGGAAAATTCCTCTACATAAATATTCTGCTCGTTTTGCTGCTGCACAACGGTATGTAGGGGACCGTCCCAAGAGGAGGGGATGGAAAGGAAACGGTAAAGAGATAACCGCTTTCCCTCTGGAGCACACACTGGTCTCCGAGGTTTGGTGCCGTATTGTTCTACTCGTAATTTAAAACTTTACAAAAGGACAGAAGAACCGTAAAAGGTCCGTGTGGTGGCGTTCTACGTGGATGGACACAGTACACACAGAAATGCAGGGAGAAAGAAAGCGAAAAAAATCCAGAACCCCTTGTTCCACGGATGCGGCACAGAAAAACGGGGCCATATAGTTTTGATTTATCACACACCGACCGACCGACCCATCCAACCAGTCACTGGTGTGTCTGCCCCCGTTTGTCCATGGATGGATGGTGTCAGAATGGAATGTATTTGCTGTCCCTCAAGACCACTCTGCATAAAAAAACATGCACACACTCCGAAGCACGCACTCACAAATTGGAGAGCCTTGTCCCTATTTAAACATCCCCCCCTTTGTGTAGCGGCGCCTGATGGTCTTTATGTCCAGCTTTTTTTTCCAGCTCTCACTCTGGGGGTTCATCAAACAAAACAACACTTTTTTAAATCTTCTTTTGTTTGTTCTGCAGCTCTTTTTGTTGGTGGACTGCGAAAAGGCAAGCTGGTACTGCCCAGCTCCTATACCGCCCTCGGAGACGATCTGGACGTACAGCTGCATGCCGATCCACTGGAACTGGCCACGGTGGACCGGTTGAGGTTGGAAGTATCGCGCCATCTACCGGGCTCGGCTGGAATCGTAGCGACCACGCTGGACATACGTGTGGACGTGAACCACAACGTGACACAGATCAAGGTACCATGCTATCACTTTCTGCACGGTGGCCATTACGAGCTAGCCGTGCTGGAGGAGAATGCAAGCCATTCCCGGTTGGGCCAGGTGATGGACGAGCGACTGCGACAACCACTGGACGTTAGTTGGCCCTCGGTACGATTAGCCATCGTACCGAACCGTACCGATACCTACCCCGAACAGCACATCCAAGGAATTCTCGAGTTCCCGGACGTTCGCTGTCAACTTCCCGCCCAAGGTGCCGACTCGCTGGATCTACCCGAACTCTGGCTAGAACTGTTTTACTGTGGCAAATCGGTAGAATCCTGCAGCCATGGCAACAACTCCCAACCCTTCTCCAGAGCACAGGTGCTCTACACGGAACAGGTTCGTGGTCTACCCCGCAGCCGTGTGATCGATTTCCGGTGCGATCTTTTCGGTCTGGCAGGATTTTACGGGCTGCATCTGAAGTCGAGAAGCGGTGAGCCGGTCGATTCCACGATGGCGTCACTATTACAAACCCGTGCGCTGCTGCAAGCCGACTGGAGCAAGCAGTACGTCTTCACGGTGCACACGAGAAGTATATTCCCCTGTGATCCGCACGGTCCTGGAATTCGTGTACTGTTCCAGTATCCGATCTGCATACTGAACCAAGCTGACCGGGTACGGGTGTACGCTAAGCTACGGGCTGATGTCCTCTCACTGGCGCCACCGACCTCCCTCCATTACATCGCGGAACAGCGTGTCAGCAAGGGTCAACACTCGCTTTACTTCGAGTGTGATCTGTTCTACGAGAAGTTCGTCGAGTATTGCTTCGTGTACGTTAGTCAGGCGATATCGGGAGCTGTCGCGGACATACGGATGGACTGCGTACCAACGCTTCCGGTGTCAGGTGAGTTAATGAATGCCGTACCGGGGGGGGGGAATTAGCTCAGTAACTCCCCTGGAGTTAATGGGCAAAACCGCTGGAAGGCAAAACGACCACAATATTATGAGGATGCCGAGGGCTGGATTAAGTTCCTCATCATGTCCGTTATCGTTGATCCAAAATTAAATTTTAATCGAACACTTTGTTGGACGGTCCGCCTCATTTGGGCGACGCTGTCGAAAATGAGTGATGGATGAATTAATCTAATTTTGATTGAATCGTTTCCAAACTCGGTCGTACACTTGTTTCCTGGTTTTATCGCATTTTTGGTATTTTCGGAGTATTAACATTTCGTCTCCCATTGTTTCGTTTTCTCCTTTCCACGCGTCGCGTCACCGGTTAATAGCTTCCGATTCCGGTGGATGGGGTCCCTGGAGCAACTGGACGCACTGCTCGACAACATGCCGGGGTGGCATAAGAAATCGCTATCGATTTTGTGACTCGCCGCCACCTCGGTACGGTGCAAAGTTTTGCGAGGTAAGTTGGCCGGCCAGATCGGTTTGTTTTCGACCGTTAAAAACTTTATCCCTCCATCCGCCCGTCATTCTACGGTTAAAGAGCAAGGGTACACCAGCTGCAGATATTGATTTTTTCACTTGAGCGATGGTAGGTGTTTGTCCTGGAGCATGCAACATGTTTTAGACACGGCCAGACCCCTGGCAGGGCATTATAATTTCTACTCTACCAAACTCCCTACTCTCCCTCCCCAAGCTGCAACACATGTAACGATAATTCAAGGTACCACTAGGTGCCGTGCACGGTACTCGTACACCCAAACCCAAGCACTGCAAGCATTTAATTTCCTCCCGCACCTGTAAGTCTGGCTTGGATTCCGGGCACTCTAATGGATGCCGCCACGGTTCGATACCTTCTTCGCGTATGTAAACGGGGGAGCGGCCATAAAATGGATTCCAGTAAAGTTGAAATTACTTAAGCAAGCCCGACTTCTTCGCAGAGTGGGAACCAAGCCCGGGTGCACTAGCAAATATGGCTAGAACTTTCATTCTTTTTTTTTGCAACGGTACAAAAATAGCATAAATTTAGGTTGAAGCTTTCCAACCCGGCTAAGTACTCACTCTGTGTGCTATGGGTTCGTGTAATCCGTTTGTCGAAATGTAATCAACGTTTTGAATGCTCCCCTTGCCGGTACACGAACTGAGCCAGACTTGCGTGTATGTCGACTGGAACATGCAAGGAAGCAAAAAAAAACGTTGAACGGAATGTGGATCCATAAAACTCAGGTGTCTGGACACTCACGTCGTGCACAATATGTGGCTATCAAGTTCTGCAGCGGGAGAGTTCCTTGTTTTTTGCGTGCAACGAGTTTTCAACCGTAAACAAACTAACGCCAAGCACTAACCCGATGAAAATCGTATCCCCATGCAAGGGAAGCTATTTACCCGATGGGAATACTACTTGGATACAGTGCAGCAATTTAATCGATACACCATCGACTCCTGTTGCCACGGGGAACGGTTAAACAGTGACCAACAGCTTGGCAAACAGTTTCATTCCGTTCGCAGTTAGTTTCGGTCCAAATTTACAGTATCTCTTGCAATGCCGAAGGAAAAGAAGCCGAAAAAGCCTAAAAAGGCTGTTCCGGAGATACAGCCCGTCGATGGGTTAAGTGCAGTAGATCGTCAATTCTATGAAATCACCATCAACGACCTTAACCAGAAGTTGGCTCGTCTTCGAACGCACAATGTGAAGATTGAGGAACGCAATGAGGATCTTGAGAGTCGTCTCAAACAAATCGAGGAAGACCGTGCCGATGTGACGGCGTATCTCGACCGTACGCTGCAGGAAAAGGTGGGCACCATCGTGGAACTTGAGGACAAACTAAGCGAGCTGTCGAAGGTCCGTGATCAGGAGAACGAGGAATGTCGCAAGCAGATTAATGCCCTCGATGGGAAGTATAAGGCGATGCACGAGCAGCTCACGTCCGAAATAAAGCTGCTCACCGGTAAGCTCAACTCGATGGAGGAGTTCCGACTGCAGCGAGACGAACTTATGGCCAAGTTCGATGCACAGGACAGTGAGCTGAAGGAACAGAACAAACGCCACAAGTCGACGCTCTACGAGATGGAGCGGAAGGTCATACTGGATAAAGACCGTCTGCGGAAGGATGTCGAGAATAAGCTGCTACAGCTGTCCACCGAATTTACCAAGTCGTCCGAAATTCGGGTGGCCGCACACACCCAACGACTGGTGCGGGAAAACATCGCACTTAACAATGAGATGGACCGCATGATTTATACGCAGGAGCGAATGCAGAAACAGTTCACTGAACTGCGCAAGCAGAATACGGAGCTGCGGAACCAGGCCGAGATAGACTTTGTGGAGAAGCAACGTTTGATGCAGACATGCCAAGAGCGACTGGAAACGATCAAGCAGCTGACGGATCAGTTCGAAACCGTGCTGCATAAGAACGGAGAGTTGAACGCCTTCCGGTTGCGAGCCGCTGAGCTGGAGACGGAGAACAAAACCACCCGGAAGGACTACAACCAGCTGCGGCAGAAGGTGCGTGTACTGGAGCAATACATCCATTACATCAACAGCGACCGGCAGGGATTACGTTCCGAGTCTGACCACCATCGGAGGGAGTTTGAACGCATCTCGGACATACTGAAGACGGTGCGCTACACCGTACGGTCGGCGTTCAAGGGTGAGGAGGAAGATTCCGATCTTCCCTACCAAGAGATCAAGCGCAAGCGTCTTATTGCCGACCTGCTCAACACTCTGAACGAGCTGGAGATGCAGTCCAAAGCGGACCAATCGGTTGAGACTATTGTCGCCTCGCTAACGGACGTGTACGATCAAGGAGATCTTGGCGTTATACCACGGGAATCCATGGACACCATTCTGAAGAAGACACAAGGATGCGAGGAAGTGAGTGAGTCCGCAATCATCAGTTCCAGCGCGACTGTTTCTTCGGCCGGAGAGGGAGATCGTTTGAATGATCCTAGCAAAACAACGCTCGGCGGAGGCAGTGAGGACGATGCGGCCATTATCGATGTTGTCAGTGGTTCGAGACTTGTGTTTTTGGGATCGAATGAATCACTCGAAGAGGAGGATGAGGGCGAAGGGGCTAGTGAGGAGGAAGAGGAGGAGGAGGAGGTTGATGGTGAGGAAAAGAAGAAAGAACAGCACGAAGAGGACGATGGGGATTTTGGAGATGATGAGGCAAGCCAGCAACTTCTCGGTTCGGCCACGGACGGTGGCGATCATGATAAGGAAGATGTCATTATTGACGCACCGGAATCGATCGAAGATGAAACAATTGAATTTGCTGGCTCCAAGAGTGATTCGGATTGAGAATAAAGAAAGAAAACGTTTGAGAACTTTAGGCATTGGTAGGAAAACCCGCGTTGACTTTAGTTTCTCTGTGGCTGATGACAGTTCCCTTGATGGTGGTACTTGCGTCTTATAACAATGCGTTTTACGACTCTTTCTTCGCCAGGGTCCTTCGGTGCAAACAGAACGTTGCGGGTTGGACACGTCCGGAGATTCTTGGGAGTGTATGTTCAGTCCCGCTATTGGTGGCATCAATCTACCGCTGGAGATCGAAGACGTCAATACGGAGATAGGACCGGGATGTCGTTGCGGGTGTGTGATCCATCTGGGGATGGTGAAACCGAAACGATTGCTCGGTTCCTCCTCACACAGTTGCCCTGACCGAAGTCTGTGGCTAATCAAGGGAGATGAAGGATGTCGCGTACGGATGTCGATTGACTTCCACAAATTTCCCTGCGATGGACAGTGGTTGAAGATACGGGATGGTGATTCGGTTGCCGACGAACTGTTGTTGCAGTTTGGTGCAGATCGGACAATGGAAACTTCTAGTGCAATGGCGGAAGCGACCGGCAATATGCTGTTGGTCGAGTTTTTCTCGCGCAAAACTGACCAATACGATGAGGCATGTAATGCGGGGTTCCTAGGTCAAGCGGAACAGATCAGTAAGTCTCAACAGAATCTTTTTTCCAAAGGAACAGTTAATTCCATTTGTTTGTGTCTTCTTTCACCCCAGAATTAACACACGCAAGTCTTCAACCGACGGAAAATGATACTTCGATGGCGAGCAAGGTGATAATGCCGATTGTGGCAGGTCTGCAGAGTTATGCCAGCTTTACGATAGCACACGTGTGTGCCATAGTCTTTATTTGTTTCATCGTTTTTGTGAGCTTTCTGCTCGTCGTGCAGTACATCTTCCGATATCGGAAGTACGAGCTGGCCACAAGCCGAATGGAGGCAGCCGATTCTCCAGCCCATACACTGTTTGGTTCGAATCAATCGATCGAACAGGGCGCTCCAATTCAACCCCGATCCCGTGCTGTCTCCACAACGACTCTCATATCTGAGATAGTGTCCTACGTGAAGTTACGTCCACGCGTGACGACCACCATCCGGCACGAGCGCTTCCGCGAAAGTGTGGAGTATGCGCTCGAATCAACGAACAGTCGCTCAGACACCGCCGTTCGATCGGATGGAAGCTCGGAAATTGTTATGGAACTGCAGGATCGAAGTGCGACGGACGTTGAAGATCGAGAACACCACGGAGAGGGTGATGATGAGACTCCGCTTCAAAGTCTGAACGATCTGAACCATCCGAATGAGCGGCCTGCGGTCGCTACCAAGGAACGTCTCTCTCCAAGCAAGGATGTGCAAGAATCAGACGATGAAAGATCAACAACGGCCAGTTCTGCGTATTCATCGCTGCACCGCGAAAAAACCCCGCTCGTAGGAATTAAGTCCCAGAAGTCTGGCGTTGAAATGCTGCGAAGTAAGCGACTGAATGTGCAACCTATCAAGATAATGTTTTCCTTTATTTCCATCATTGGCCGAGTAACGCCAAATTGAATATTTAGCTAATAAAATGTGATATTTTCTGTTCCATTTCCCAGCAGGTGATCATCTCGTGAAAAGTGCTACTTGTCTAATGACAACGTCCAGTACCAGTACAGCCACACTCACCAATGTCAGTCCGTCGGATGTTGTAAGTTTCCTTCCTTCCTTCCTCACATACTCCAACGTAAGAACTAACTTTAGCTCCCTTCACGATTAGGAATGTTGCTCGCCACCAGAATTGGGCATCCGAAGTCCCTTAGCGAGGCGTAACACCGGCACCTCCATACGGACACGAAACGCCAAGGAAAGTAAAGAGAAACGGAACCTCCAGAAACTGTTGGCCGGTTCGGATTACTCTCTCGGGGCACCCTCCGAGCAGGACATGGAGCTAGACTACTATGACTACAATGTGATTAATGCAGGCGCAGCTCCTGGTTCCTATCTCGGCATGGATCCAGCCTTTCTCGTTTGGATTCCACCGCTAGACGATGGTTCGGAGGACGAAGGCACAAAACATCCACAAACGGTGGGTTCCGATGATGATGACGAATTGACGGAACTTGCCAATCGAGTAGTTCGCGACGATCGGATGGGTGTCGATGGGCGCAGTGATAGTGTTACGCCGAGTGAAGAACTCATCCGACAGCTCGCAGAGCAAAAGCGAAACGAGTACGTGATCGTATCGAACAGCATCTCCAAGAGTGATGTCTGTTCCGAAAGTGACGGTGCATCAACGGATGGGAAGCTACCGTTAGAAAGGCGTCGAAGAAAATTGCACGAGTTGATACTGGTGCGCCGGAATGGTGGCAATAGTGGTCGGGGCAGTGATCCAGCCGACACTGGATCAGGTTCGTCCGTACGCAAAAGCTCCTCGGACGAGTCAACCGAGGAAAGGGAGAAGGAAACGTCCTTCACAAAGTCACCGGTGGACAACAAGCAGATAAGTGATTTCTACGAAATGGCCGACATAGCGTTTGCGGATGATGAAGCTGACGAAGAAGAAGAGGAAGAGGAGCAAGAGGAGGAAAATGAAGGAAGTGTTCCTTCGGGTGGTTTCTGTGTAGATCGCCCAAAGGGAGGTACTGTAAAACTGGAACCAAACAGCTTAGCGAACGATTCGAACAAGTATAAACATGTAGTGGCAGACGTTCTGCGTAGAGAGCACGATAAGATGGTACAGTAGAGCTCATTCGCAACTACGACAAATTGATCATCCACCAAAGCCCATTCAATTACACATATGAACAACAGCGGAATTACAAAAGTACAACTACCTGCATCTCAAACCATATCGTTCGGAATTGACGATAGAGTCTTCTGTCACACATCACCAACTATAGTTGAACGTTCATCCATTCTAGTCAAGCACGAGATCAGTTTGCTCCCCAACCCATATATACAACTTGATAGGTGATAGAGAAGAGATTTCTATCTGTAAATCTGTGTAGAGACCCCGACATCTATTTTAAGCCTTCTTTGAAAGCATTCAACCCATAAGTCGCATAGTGACACTGTGTACTGAGAGACTGATCAAGGTGTAAATAAGTAGAGTAGGTAACGGATCTGCGCATCTGTTCCGTCTAGCGAACCATCCCTTCTTCTAGTGGCTGTTTGATGGCTTTACAGCACGTTGACGTTGAAGACGAGAGCAAATAAAAATATGGCCCACTCTATAGGGACGACCGGCTACAATGATTCAAAACGAAAGGATAGAGAGAAACCTTATTTAATCCAAAACAAGATGAAAAGATCGGAACTTTCTGCAATCTAAAAGCTTATACTTTCGATGCGCTTAACACAACTATACGCTCTAGGATATTAAATATACGTATATGTATGCATGTATGTATGTATATGGCCTCCTTTCCCGTTGCTTTTTGGACGTAGTGCATTATTAGTAGCTAAAAATGTGTTTTGATTATTATTTTTTTGTGTCAAAATGATAGAGAGAGGATAGGTTCGTTTCATTTCGTTACAAATACGCAAGGAAAATCAACAACACTTTGGGAATCAATCAAAAAAACCAACTAATAATATGAATACTAACTATATGTGCAAAAATGGAGGAAACAAAACCTAGCAAAATGAAAACCCACGAATGTTGCGTTATTCGTTATATACGTGTAAGTTTCATCTACTCGTTTGGCAACTTTTGTAACGAAAATAGAGATAATAAAGAGGACTAAACAATATACAAAAACCCAAAAAACCATTTTCTTTCCCGCACAGTCGCCATCCTTGTATGATCCCGAAACGTGCAGTTTTTGCAGCATACATACACATACTGAGAAAAAGAAAACTCCTTTTTATTAGCTTAAAAAATTACGTGTATAATGTAAGACAAGGGTTCATAGTTTTTTGTTTGCGTGTAGTCGTAAATCACCTCACGATTCGTTTATGACAAAACTCAAATGTATGTATCTCGTTCACTTTTATCCTTCCTCCCGTCCGCTTTGCGAGGACACACGCAGCGCGAAAAGCAATTATGGTGTTTGATGTTTTGGGATAATAAAACAAAAAACAGATAATAAATTAAATGCAATACAATCGCTCAGCTATTTCTCCCTTCTTTTCTTTTTTT
>KI423709.1:0-11501 GCA_000473375.1 Anopheles culicifacies | reverse complement strand
ACATACACATACTGAGAAAAAGAAAACTCCTTTTTATTAGCTTAAAAAATTACGTGTATAATGTAAGACAAGGGTTCATAGTTTTTTGTTTGCGTGTAGTCGTAAATCACCTCACGATTCGTTTATGACAAAACTCAAATGTATGTATCTCGTTCACTTTTATCCTTCCTTCCGTCCGCTTAGCGAGGACACGCAGCGCGAAAAGCAATTATGGTGTTTGGTGTTTTGGGATAATAAAACAAAAAACTGATAATAAATTAAATGCAATACAATCGCTCAGCTATTTCTCCCTTCTTTTCTTTTTTTTTGTGAGCCTCTCAAATTCCCCGAGCATTCTGGCGGCTCAAAGGGAACAAACCTTTGTCCGGTAGAGCAGGAAGGCACAAAATCATTAGCAAAAACACAAAAAAAAGGTTCTATAAACCGATCGGAACGAAAAGGAAAGGAAAGAAGGTAAAGAATAATGCTGTTCACACTTCTAAAACGAATACTAAGCCGGCAAAGGGCAGCAATACGCATGTTACTAATACATTAATTAATTCAACAACTAGAGAACGGATAAGGATGAGGAACACAAATACAAAACACACACGCACACACTCAAAACACTGTTACTTGTCCGTACCATTACACGAGGTTAGTCGATGTGGGGGACACGTATCCTTCCAAGAGTTGTTCCAAAATAAATACAAAATGTGTAATGTTTATGCACACAAAACAAAATGGTGGTTGTGGGGGAGGAGAGGGAACTGCGCTCTTTCCTCGTCCATATGTGCCTCTTCCTGTTTCCCCTGAATCTCTGATCAAATCAAGTGAAAAGGTTGAACCCACTTCCGGCACACACCGGAAAGAGTAGGTCGGGAAGTATTTGGCTTATGCGACATTCTCAATGTTCCAAACCTTGGTGTTGCAGTCCTGTCCGGTCGAGATTAGTGTTTCGTTATCCAGCCATACCAGGCCCGTAATTTGCGACTGCGGGTGTGCATCTAAAGTCGTAAGTGATCGTATTAAAAGCTGCACTTATGGTCAAATGGTAAATGGCAGTCGGTCGAAAGGAAATACTCACTCTTGATGATCGTGTGCTTCGCCGGACTGTTTACGAACCAAATGATGATGGTCGTATCGAGGGAACCGCTGGCCACGAGTTCCGAATTTGGCGAGAATGCTACACAGTTCACGCGAGCATTATGGAAGCCCCATTCCTTGTTGTGAGCGGACTGCAAAAAACAAAGGTAAAGGTTATCAACGGCACCTTTGAAACACAATCTCCCTTACCTTATACTCAGCCACACTGTACAGAATCACCTTCCGATTGGCATCGCAAGCCACCAACAGTTTGTTGTCGGGTGAGTAGCGCACATCCGTCACCGGTCCGAGATGTTCCAAATCAAGCTTGTGCGTCAACTGGCCACCGCTTAGCGTGTACACGTGCACCTTACTATCATCGCCACCAACGGCCACATCCATCGTTTCCGGATTAATGCTTACGCTGCTCGACTCGTAGCTGATGGGGATCGATGACACCTTCCGGTTGTCCTGCAACACGGTAATGTCCTTCACACACCCGACTACGATCGTGTTGCCCTCCTTCAGAATGTCCATGCCGCGGGGCTGACAGGCAAGCTTCGCATCGACACCCGTGTACGTATTTCCCTCGACGCTGATCTGCTTGATCGAATCATCAATACCGGCCGTGTAGACGAAATCGCCCGCAGCCCTTATATCGTTGATCTGATTACCGTGACCAACGCCTGCTACTCGGTCATTAGTACCGCTGCCCGAATTCCAGTTGGTGACGGCACCGTCATGGCTGCCGGTGTAGATCGTGCTACGATCGTCGCTCAGCGTTAGCACCGTGATCGGCTTGTTGTGTCCCTTTACGACACGCAACGGTTTGGTGGGATTGTTCACATCGAGGTAGTTGATAAATCCGGACAACGACACCGACAGGATGTGATTTCCCTGCCACAGACAAGACACCTGCTGATCGTCGACCGTAGTACCCATCGGGAACTCGCTAATTAGGGTGCGCGTTTCAACGTCCCACAGCTTGCAAGACTTGTCACCGGAGCAGGTGAGCAGTTGTGTACCGTCCGGTTTCCAGGCCACTCCATACACACCACCACTATGTGCCGGTGAGCCAACCTCTCCAACCAACTCCGAGGACGTTCCGTCATAGATGAACACCTTGCCATCGAATCCGGCCGATGCAAACAGATGGCCGCTTGGCGAATACCGAACCGCTTGTACAAACCTGGTGTGATCCTGCTTCGTCATCTTGAACTTGAATGGCGGTCCCTCGAACACACCGATCGTGTTATCCTCGCTACCGGTAACGATACGGAACGGGCGAGCCGGTCGGAAATCGCACGAATTGATCGGTTTCGATTGGCCGGAAATTTCACCCACCGAGGTACCCGTCTCCGCCATGAACACGTGCCCGAAACGCTCACGACCCTCGCCCACAATCACGATCCGCTGGCTGTCCGGTGACCAGGAAATGTCCTTAATTGGGCCACCGATCGGTTGGAACTCATTTTTTAATATGTGCTCCTTGTTCACCGTATCCCAGATGCGAATTTTACCCGACGAGTCACCGGATGCGATGTAAAAGCCGCTCGGTGAATACTTGGCCACATTCACCGCGCACGAGTGTTCCGTGTATATGTCCGCAATTTCCGGATTCTGAAACATAAGAAAACGAAAAACTCAGTTACCTTTGGAACTAGCGGGTTTCAGCGTAACCATGACGATGCTTACATCAATGTTGCGAATAATCACAGAATGCCCATTAGTGTAGAGGAAGTTCTTGCCTTTCGGATCCCCTCCCAGCACGATCGGTTGGCCACGCTGTGTTCGCGGCAGTGTCGCATAAATAAACTCTACGGCGAGAAAATAAGATATGTAGGTGAGTGAATCATTTGAAATTATACTCGCGGGGATTGATTCAATCGTGTTAACAAGATTCCATTTACGATGCGCTTCGGTGCACATTGTGAATGGTCGAGGGAGTGGTTTCGATAGACGAAAACGTGTCTTCGTATGGTATTGCACATGTCGATAGAGACAATTTTATGAGTTTCTTAAAGGTGCAATAAACAATACTGTGTGTACGAAATGCAGACCAAAACATACTTCAAAGAGTCATTAAACAGAGACAAACGGGGAAAATAAACTTTTTTTTGCAAAAGATCAACAACGCACATTGTAAACACTGATTTAACCTTTTCGTATGCGATTCAGTTGCATCCCGATTTCATTCCGGGTGCATTCTGTTGCAACCACCGGCGTGCGAACGGGAGTTTTATTTTTAACACACTTCACACACTCATCCAAATCACCCAAAAAAGAAACACCCCGATATACGAGAGCGGGTGGAAAACTACCGTTAACAGGCACTTTTCCCTAAATACATCGATAAAGAACGAAAAAAAAACGCTGCTTGTGCATAAAAATGCCGAGTTCATTGCCATCCTGGGTGACGAACAACGATACATCATTGCAGCGATTACTCATCGCTTCCGCAGGCCGATAAGCAAAAATAGGGGAGTCGGTTTTAAGGGTTGTAACAACGACTGGGGGGCGATTGTAGATGCCATTTTGCAATTCGATTAGAGGGCTTCTTTTTTACTATTTTATATCATCATTTGTAATATCAAGAACATACATCAGCACTGGACACACATTCCCGTAAAAGGCGAAACGGAACATCGCCCCCAACCCCTTTCCCGGCCGGTTGTCGAATGTCCGGACACCAACATAATTTCCTTATTTGGTAACATTTTTTTCCCGGCATCTAGTCGGTTCGCCGTTCCAAAAAACCAGCCCGCCTATGGAAACACACACGGGTGGGGATTTGGCGGATGAATCAGAAACACTCGCGTACTCGCTGCACCGTGCATTTAGTATTGCTTATTTGCGTAATACTCACTATTTGAATAGGCCATGATGTTGTTACAAAAAGGGAATTTATTCCAGCTAAACAGATCGCGAATTTGTTGCACACGGAGAAATTGGTTGTTGTTGGCACAAATAGCACACACGCACAAAACGTCAAAGCACACCAAAGACGAATAACATAAAGAAGAACGTGTGCTGTCAAACTTCGGGCCCGAACTGTTGCCGAGCTGCTAAAGCACGGTCTACACACGCGTCGGATTAGTTTTCTGTGTTGCTACTATCCCCAGCTTTGAATTTATTTAGCGATTTCAAAATATGTTTGCGTTTGATTGATAATATTGATTATGTCACTTTATTTATGTTCAATTTCTCTTCGCTGGATAATACTACTATTGCGACTACCACTTTAAACCGTTTATCATCCCGCCTTTATAAACGCGAACACACACAATTGATAAGAAGATAAGAAATCTCTGCTATCGGACCACCTTAATTCTACTCAAACACAACGCAAACCCCACCTTTTCCAACTTAAAATTAAAATTCAACGTAACCATCACATTTATTGATCAAAGCCTTTCCTGTCCAGCCCTGACTTTGCTCCCAAATTAAAACCTAAGCTAGCGAATGTTCTTTCTCGTAGGGTGCCAATCGACGCGCCCAAAGCTGATCGATCGATCGTTTATAAGCCTCACCATTACGGTGAAAACTCCATGCGTACCGACTTTGGGCGCTCCTTCGCCATCGTATGTGCTGCCTGCAAAGCTACGACACTACATCTACTCGTCTAAAATGATACAGAATGTTAGAATGTTGCTCCTGCTCCTCCTAATTAATGACAGAATGTTTCATAAACGTTCGCTCCGAGCGTACGAAGCTTTTCCGAGTGTAGAAAATGTACTATCATGGACGACATCAGGTCTGTCTCATCCGGTACGGATGGCACCAGTCCGTTGCTGGCTCTTCCGGTACTTGTTGATGATACCACTTTGCTTGCTAACCCATTTACGATCGGAATCAGCTTAGCAAGGGAAATAGTACTTCCATTGATGTCGGCAATGCTTTCCACATTAAGGTTGGATTTTGAGTTTTTGGTCGTGCTATCGGACGTCACGTAATAGTCGGCCAATTTGTCCATCACCTTCGAGAAGCCTATGCTTACGTTCGTTCGACCGACTTGAGTCGATTCCACGCTCTCTAGCACGTCTAGCGTTTCCTGAAACATACAGCTGAATACATCACCTACGCTAGTCAGCGTGGTGGAGGGATCCGGCAGCGTGTAAGTAGCGATGGCATCGATCGGATTTCCTTTCTCATTGTGCAACGCCATCTCAATCGACCAGAGAAGTGTCTCTGTGTCAGCTAAGGTGAGCTGCTGCTTTAAGTTGTACCGCTGCATCACGATCGTCACGTTTTTGCGTATGATTCCGATCAGACGCTCGATGCCATCTCGCATAAAGTGCTGTATCAGAGACAGGTAAGCCTGCTGTACTTCGAGCGATATCGATTGTTGTTGACTTGACTGCTGCTCACTATCATCCTCCACCGTAGCTTTGTACAAATAGCCTCCGAGGATGTGGATCTGAACCCTTAACGTAACAGCCAGCATCGAAGCTCCGTACACTAGCGTCAAGAGACGCGTGAAAGCAACAATCCGTAGTTCTTCCCATAGTTCCAGCTTGTTATCCGGATTGGAACGTAGCTTCGCCAGTATGTCGTCCGTTTTGAGGCTTTGATATATTTTGTCCGACAGTGTCGGTGCCAAGCCCATGATCGTTTGATTACAGGTCTTATCGGTGCACTCATAATGTTGCATTCGCTTCAGCTTCTCTACAATCTCCTTCGCCTGGCGTTCCTGTAGCTCCCGTAGCTTGTACTGTATCCATTTCAGCAAGAACACACTGCCACCGATTATAACGCCGGTTGTGATGAACTTCCTCCGGTGTCGGTGAAGAAAATCTTTTATTCTCGACAACATGCTATTTCTGCAATGCGAAAACACACACGCTATGTAAACATAGCACGTAATGCGATGATGAGGCATAAAGCATTCGAAATATTCTTACCCGTTGCCACTCTTTTTCGTTGAGGTGATTTCCGCACAAAAGGTCAAATGACAAAAGATCACGCAACTAATCGGAAAGTACACTTTTTTAATCAAGAAGTTGCGGAACTGTTCTTGCGCTTTCAAAATACAGCACTGTTTTCTTGAATGTTTGTTTTCTTTTTCGATGGCAGACTGAGGCTGTCAAAGAACTGCAGGGTTCGTCTGCTGTCGGAAGGGATAACCAAAGTTATGGCATAATTTAATTATTTATGTTTTTAATTTAATTAAGCCAAAAATATCACAAAATTGTGAATCCTCTATTTGAATATTTTGCAATGCCAAAGGAGTGTGTATTGAAAGGTGTACAAACTTCTCTAAAAGTCATAATCCCAAGATGTTTTCTAACCCTGTCAACTGAACCGGTTCGAATGAATCCTACCGAATGAACCGGTTCATTTGAGCCACGCGGCTTTCAAATATTGATTTTCCGTTAAAAAGTGTACACAAAAAACATACTTGAAATGCGTTTTTCGGCTATACTTAATGCTAATTTGCAATACATTCAATATATTGCTTTTCTAAATGCTCTGATATGATGTTTAAAATCCTCATTAGCTTTTTTTGTATGATGTTCAGCCGCAGACGTATATTCTAATTCCATCAAAGCCAAAAATGTCCATTTGTTGATAAATTATTCAATTTTAAAACTGCCTTAAGATTTTTTTAAACAACTATTTAATGTTTGAATAGTATAATCCATTATCCTTACATTCATTTTCCATTCGAAACACACAGGTTCTATTCGAATGAGATAGATCTAACTGTACATCATATAGAATGGAAGCTGTATCAACAAGTGATATTAAAAAGAGCCAAAACTAACCGTTTATGATCGAATGAAAAGTGATTTTCGATTTTTTTAAAGTAGTTTATTGAAATTGTTCTATCTCTTACACTTTATTACAACCTTATACAACCACTACCACATGTGATATCATCATTGAAAGTTAATCAATTCTTCCCAAGTTATGCTTCCCTAAGACCACGATCCTTCCACGATTTGAATGATGGTTCACACAACAAGACAGTAATGCAGTTCTTTAGTAAATGAACAGCTTCGTATTTTTTTCGTGTTTTCTTTTTTTTTTGCAGGCTGATTGTCGTACATAAGTTTGCTTAATTTTCCAATCACATTATACATTCCTTCTGTTTGCTGTTCTTTATACATTTTACTCATCAATTGTGGGACACATACACACAAGGTGAAGGGGACTTAAGTAGAATCATTTGCTAAAACGTTTCACATTGTACGGAAAAGCGTTGTTAATTCATTACACACATACATACTGCAACGATAGACACGAAGTACAGATATAACTAGCAGTTTAGAATGATGTTCCTGGGTTTATCTTCACTAACGAGAAAAAGAAACACACAGTGTACATCCTTTCCAGCTTCCTCCAAACATATATACGCAGAAACAGCATGTCAGCTCAAATTTGTAAATATAAATACACCGAGTAGACGACAGGCTATAGAGCAATCGGATCTAACTATGCTATAATTTAGTTAATCGTAAGAAACTGGTTTGGAGAACCACGTACAAGTAAGATCTACCGCTGTATAAAACCCATGTCAATGTGAGATGTTGAAGATACATACGGGATTGTAAGGCACTATCGTAAATCGTGTCGTCTGAATTCAACAAACCATTACCTAACGCGAATCTCACACCACAACCGTGCAGCGCGAGTGGAGCCGCGTTTTACTAACTCAGCTACAGATAGAGAAAAGATGCAGACCTCAGTTTTGCTTCCTAAAACAGAATGACGGTTGTCTGATGGAGAAATTAGTGTGCATTTGTTGAACTGTTGTCCTGTCAATATGCAGACCAACAGGAGGATCAATAAGGTCGCCACACACTGCTAGGATCTCCTGATACGGTTTCCTCTCCTCGACCTTCATCCTGCTGCTGTTGTTGTTGCTGCTGTTCTTGACCAGCACCGGAATGTTGCGGATCCTCGTGATGTGCGGAGAGTAGCGCCGTGAGTGTATCGTTCCCGGCCACAGAGCCTCCGCCACCACTGTCCTGATGATGGGTGCCAATTCCACCAATGTCAACGGACGAGCCAGACAGCGAAGAAGTCACCGGTGCTGGCACTGATCGAATGCTTGGTCCGGGAAACGAATTAATCGTGAAGCCGTTGTCCGCGGCACCGAAATAGTGTTCGAACTTTTCGCTTCCCGAGCCGTGCAGATGCACGTGGATTTGGTTCTGATTGACTGTGCTGAACATCTGCGGGCAAAGCACCATTGGTGGGGGCGGTGGTGGAGCAGCCGGTGTGTGAAAGCTTGCTGGAGGTTGTGTGGCCACGGCTAGCGACGAGGCACAAGCGGGAGCAGTGGCCACTGGATGGTTGTATTGATGATGATGATAGCTACCGTGATACCCGTTCGTCCACTGGGTGTGATGAGGATAGGAAGGGTAGGAGCTCGCCTCTACCAGCTCTCCCGTTTTGGCGACGTACGAGCTACCACCGGTTGCAATCTGACTACCACCGAGCTGGGCTTGTGAATTGATCGTTGGGGCTACGGGCGCTACAGAAGGCGGTGGAGGAGGTGGCCCAGAAAGTCCGTAATAGTCTTGGTACTGTTGAATGTTATCTAAAACGACTGGCGAGAGTTATTAAAGTGAACGAGAGAGTAGGGGTTGTGGACTTCAAACTTCAATGCTTACCTCCGGACGCCGTCAGACTGTAATTGGGGTGGTCCACCATGGGACAGGACTCGTACGCTACGTACGACGGAGGGCTGGCCTGCAGCGGCGAGAAGGTATTCATGTAGGACGTGCTCGAAGGTGCTCCCAACCCGTTCGTCCAGTCGGGTGCGTTGCTGTAGTCTGCCGAATGAATCGAAACGAAGAAACCGATATATGATATTTGAGCGATTCAATACCCGAGAAGCCTATCATCATGCCCAGCATCGAGGAAGAATTATTACAGCCTCAATTGAAAACGTCCCAAGAAGAACGTCACTACGTCTTCACCCATTCATTCTATGGGTCATGCGACACTTGTTTTGCAGGTGAGCAGGCATGGCCTTAGGCCTTCGATTGACACTTTTCTAAGCTCTTTGGGGGTGTCCAGCTGTGCGAATTGCAATTCTGCATCTTCTACAGCTCAACTGCATCACCAAACTGTCCTGCAATCCGGTGAACCGATGGACATCGGATTCCAAATCGATAATATCCGTCTAATCGTTTTCCATCATCACAGACGCACACACACACTCGGTAGGTATGATGAGGACATACCTCATTCGCACATTATCCGGTTGTGCACTTCCGGCAGACATGTGTGGACTTCCGGGGCACCTGCACTTCTAATCGATTTTGGCTTACTTATTCATCTGAACGTCGTCCAGAACGTCGGCCCTGGGCATCGGGGTTCGTTGGGCATTCCAAAAATGTAAACCCTGTCCTCCCCCCAGCCACCTTCCCTTCCTCCATCGCTGATCAGAAGGAATGGGTTTTTAGAAAACTAACACAAAACTACTGGCCACATCTCCAGAATTGGGAAAGAACTCCATCTAACCGGGGTAGCACTTTTACGAAGCGTTGCCTTCGCATTTTCCCGAACCCCACACAAAGTCCCCCCTCCTCCTCCTCCCCGTGAACCAAGCAGGATCACGTCCTGATGGCAGGATTATTGAAAAGTTAATCATAAAATATGTGCTCCCGTCGGAAATGTCTCCAGCATGCGCTCATCTCCCACTGCTCCGCTGCCGATTCTTCGCCCATGATGCGTTCGCTTAGCTTCGGTGAGCTTCTCGCCCCGACGGCACAACTTTTACGCACCCAATGGCTGGATAATTAATTAGTAATTTTGCCTTAAATTGATTGACAATGTTTTGACAATGTTTTGCACAACACGGAGCGTACGAGATGGCGCGGTACGAACGAGATGCTTTCGTGTCGTCGTTGTCGCCGACAAATCAGAAGCTGATGCTGGGCGTACCTAAAAGGGTAATGGTACACGTGCGTGCCATAGAACATGATGACGTTGGTGCGTCTGATTTCCGCTAGATTGATTAATTAAGAAGATTAATTTACTCCGTTCTGTTCACGGTGACACAGAAAAGGAAGCTTCGCGCGTGTGTAAAACTATTCACGACTTGTTGTGATGTCGCGATACGATTTATCATAAAATATATAAACCCAAAGCACAAGAAAGGGTTGAATTCTGAAGCATTTCAAACATTCCAAAAATCTCTGAATGACGCTCGATCTTGTGAGCTCGCTCGGAGTGAACCCATAACAGTGGTGGAAGTAAAAAACAATTTGAATTCTGCATTTCCTTCCCCATGCCCGATGGGGGGATACGATCATCCGATCGGATCGTATGCCGTGAATGCGTTCCGAAATGGAACTGAAATCAATTTTGCTGCAATCCCTCGCCCCTCCCCGGAACCCGATTGGCACGGCAATGCAGCGGATGCGGCCGACTGGACGCGTATTACGTGATTAGCTGCCAACTGCTGTAGTTGGCGGAGCAATTTTCCCAGAACCACGGTCTGTTGGAGGAAATGAAAGAAATCCCTATAATCGGCCGAATCGAACCGAGAAAGGTCTCATCACCTCATCACCATCATCATCATCATCATCGTCGTGATCGGTTTTGTTGCTGCTGTCCTCTTCTTTACGCTTATTTGCATGTGCTCTCGCATTTGCACTTTACCGATTCGATCGACACTTGCCTGGTTCCAATTCCAATCAAACACTCACTCGGTACGGTAAAAGCAATTTAGCACATCCTCCACACTAATGTTCTTATTTTCTAATTTCAATGCCTTTCTGTAAACGCAGCGCTACGTATTTCGAGCATCAAAGTTGATGGACCGTGTAACGCAATAGTCATTTAGATGACGGTCACGGTGTAGCAAAAGAATGTGAAATGTAATCAATAAAACGTTATCACTGCATCGGTTGCATTTCTTGCTGGGATAGCCCTTTACATAACCATAATTCACCACAATTAAAAGCGCTTCCCCGTGTTTGTGTTTTTGGTTGCCGCTTGCATAACGACGCCCTGCCATACGACGTGATCCACTGAACCAAGCAGAATGGCCTACCCACCCAAAATAAAACGAAACCAGTAGAAAAACACTTTCAACAAATCGTCCTAAAAAGGTTCTTCTCTCTGGGTTCCTCTGGCTTGACACGGCCCACTGTCATTACAACGAATTTCTGAATCTCCCTGCTGCAAAACAAACGTGGGACATACGCTCCCCCATACACACACACACACACACACACGAACAAGTTACCTGAAAGCGCGAGATTAGGTTTGTAATCACTGCTCGATTCGGTACTGGTATTGATGGTCATATTGCCGCCCGTTCCCGTTCCGTTTCCACCCGTTCCGCCATGATGATGGTGATGATGATGATGATGCGAATGAAGCCCACCGCTCCCGGTACTGCTGTAGTTGACAGAAGAGGATTTGCCGTTTCCGCTCCCGAGTCCAGTTCCACCGCTACCAGCACCAACTCCAAT
>KI423708.1:7521-21599 GCA_000473375.1 Anopheles culicifacies | reverse complement strand
CATTTTTTTGAATGGAATTCTTCACGCACAAATTGGATTGTTTGCTTGTCCACAAAACACCGAAAACCATCACTAATCGAACGAAGAGAGCTTCTGGTTCTGGAGGTTCTTATCCCTCCCATATGTTCCGCTAATCAAGCGTAGCTATTATGCTTCGCTGTTTGTTCCCTAGCGCAAGATTTGATAGTGCTTATTTGTGGGTTGTGTTTGTTTTATGTACTTCTCAAGCTGCTCTCACTGCAAGTGTCTATCGCTGGATGGGTTTTGTGGTATTTTTTTTCCCTTCAATGCTTTTGTCACCCTAGTCTAGCTCTAATCAATTCCAATACACCCCTCCGACTGGCCGAACTCACGACGTGGAACCAAACACATCTGTTTCGATTTTTGACGCTTATGGTAGAGGACAGATTCCCGGATTTTGATATTTCCAACCACAAACTAGGGACGGACGAACACACTCAACTGTTGATACGGCCCACCGAAACCAAACCCAACCAGAACGCCGGCAGCATAAAGCGCGACCGTTGCTGAAGTGCAAAAACTGAAAACCCCATGGCGTGTACGGAGGTTTGGCCTCGAAAATGTTTGCACATGTGCACCACGATTTCGCTTAAAAAGTAGCTCAAAGTCAATGTTTATGAGGGGCCTCGAGCGACAGTCGTTCGTTGTTCCTTTTTTTTCTGTGGCGAAACTCATAAAGCGTTACCATTTGTGCTGTGTGCGTTCTGCATCGTGCATCCTCACCGAAACGGATGGGGATGAGCGATAAGAAGAAACCGAACGAATGTATACCACACAAGAGTCAGCGAAATGGCATAGAACCTGCACCGAAATGGTGGCAATTAGTTGCGGCAAATAATTTTCCAAAAATAAATAAACATTCCTGATGATTTGATGACACGACCGCCAAGGGTCGTCTGAGACAAATGTGTACATGTCCTGACGAAGCGTTGAAGTCTTTTTCATGTTGCAATGTTTCGTTCGTTGCTATGCAAAAATGATTTATGTAATGGAACGTTCCAGCGACAGATAAAAAAGGGCAAATTTCTTTCATGAAAAAGTCAACACCATTGTCCACATGAAATGCATGAAAAGTGGGTGCGTGTATTGGGACGCGCATAAAATCAATACAACTTCAAAAAAATCAGCCAAAAATCGATAACTGCGTGTGACAGTTTTGGAGGAGTGCCACACTAATAAAAATGCTACACGCTTTTTTGTCGTTCGTTCCGTCTGTCGACAAGCATAAAAAGAACATAATGATCGTTAAAATACGGCAACATCCGATCATCCGATTGCGATTAAGTGAAAGATAGTTAATGTCAAATAAAAAAGGCATACAGGTGTGGCTGAGGCTGGTGGTTTTGCTGTTGTGATTTTATTATGATGAAAATATATTTATCTGTCTGTGTGTGAATGTGTTTTATGGAAATTAATCACCAATCCTCCTTACTTGGCATGCCTTGGGAGAGCGACAATCCATTACCGGAAATGGGTTGCCATATAAAACTCGTTGGTAAATCAATTTTGAAAACGGCGAAATTATGTTTTTCAACCGAAAACTTTGCCTTGTTTTGATGCGTTTCCGATAATTCATCGAATGATAAAATATTCCCCAAGCGTCACCATCGTTGGAGGCGGTTGAAAGCATCGTTTGGTTGATTTTTGCTCATGTAGATCTTTAGTGATAAAATAAAAAAAAACAGCCAGCAGCAGGGTGCAAAGTGAAGGAAACCAATTCAACCGTCAGTCAGTTTTACGGTGACCAATTAAATTGTTTTTCGTTTTTTGCTTTTGTGACATGAGCAGTTTTTAATAAACAAAACAAAAAAAACCCCTTCATACGACATATTGCGAATCCAGACGTTCCAGAGACCTTGGACCACCCAGTAGCAAAACCAGCAGCAGCAGCGCGACTGGAATTGATATTGGCAGGCCGGTTTTTTGTTTTCCCCCGTTGCTTATCGCACCTGGGAAACCGGTGCCGTAAAATTGCGATTAAATGTTTACGACAGTCATATTTTCTCGTCAAAAAGGCTCAATTTTGATATCAATCGATGCTGCCGTATCATTAATTATGGTGAAATGTGACTGATGAAATGTGGTGAAGGTAGGGGAGGGAACGAGCGAGCGAGCGAGGTTGGAAAATGGATAACAGAC
The DNA here is from genome assembly GCA_000473375.1 of Anopheles culicifacies. Lineage (NCBI taxonomy): Eukaryota > Metazoa > Arthropoda > Insecta > Diptera > Culicidae > Anopheles > Anopheles culicifacies. The sequence goes on along the minus strand of KI423708.1, from coordinate 19,439 downwards.
ACGCATGTTCCCGAAGAACGGCTTCTGAAGAGGTGATTTGGGCGAAAAATCAGGTCATATGCGATGGTACAAATTCCTTAGATACCTTCCCGCGATGTGAAGTTAGTTTGTTTGATATCGGACATTAGATTAAATCCCCCGAAAAACCGTGTCATCAATTACGCATAAGCTTCGGTCTAAAAATCAGCGCTTGATCTTAAAACTGGTCCCCCCGTAGAAGACCTGGGGAGACCTAGAAGACCCCATCGGGAAGAACCTGTTCCGGGCTGTTTCGCTGCCAGAGAAGCCAAACCTTAAAGTGTATGTTATCAAGCTCAGTTAACAAGATAGCTGTCAGTGAGATAGCAATCTACCAACCAACCGGGACAGGACAGTCGAATGAAAATGATGTCTTCATAGTTCATGGCTACTAAATGTCGAAGAAAGCAAGCGAAGGGCTGTCGCCGGATAGCCTCCGCAAGCGGAACCAGTCTACACTGGGGTAGCCAACAAACAGATCCAAATCTTGGATCTCTCCGGGATGGAGAGAAGGAAGTAGAAGAACACAACAGTAAATTGGTGGCAATGGAACATGTTCACAGCAAGAGCCTGATGATGTCTTTAACTTCTTCCCGGCGCTTTAGTTTCGTGCCGTACATGCCAAACTATAGTTGGTCAAACTTCAAGCCCATGTCACCGGTCGGGGGTTGGAATGAATATTCTACGACAACCAAATTCCATCGCGCGGACGGGCTGGTTTTTTGAAATAAATCATAAATTATGTGCCCGATTGTTGGCCGACTTCTGTACCGCAGTTTGGTGTCCCAGTGAACGTCATTAGGTGACAGTTGACACCCTGTTGCTCGTCGTGGCGCCAGTTGTGGGACGGTTGTAAGTCAAAGTTGTAAACGTTTACTGTTTGTTTTGTACCACAGGTCAACTGCATTATCATAAATATTTTCAGTTCTTGACAGCGCTGGAGGAAGGTATAAAGGTATTTGGGTGTAGTTTTGTTGAGACTGGAACGCACATTAACAGATTCAATGATTGGCAGGTAATAAAGTAAGGAGTGTTGTCATTTTGGAGTGAGACTGAAGAAGTAGTTTCATCAGAAGAGTACTCCTCTATTACAAGTTAAACAGGGTTGGTTAAAAAACGCTCTATGTATGGTACATTGCGAGCGATTCAAGTTATAGAACTGTTGGACAACAGTAAGAGTTTTGCTTTATTCGAGCAATATCAACTCGAAATCGAAGTATAAAAATTAACATTGGCTTTTTAAGGAAAAAGCAAAGGAGGATATTCTAACCAGATACTAAAGACGCATACCACGAGATCTGTTGTCGAAAATGTAGCGTGAAGCACTGCATGTTGAGCATTTTAGTAGATGTACCTTCACCTCAAGTAGATGTAAATTGTCTGAAGGTAAGCTAATAAATGGACCATGGAAGACCCCTAGTTCAGAAAGACCTCCAAAGTGGTTACAAGAGTGGCAGATTTATCGACAATATTCCAAACATTCTGCATTGTGGAGGCTGCGCAGACAGTCACATCTGCGCACCACCTCTCACCAGATTCCTAGGCTCTTACATAAATTCAAATCAGAGCAGCAAAAGCTAAACCCATTTTTGATCGAAACCTATTTTCCAGCACTTCAGGAACTTTGAGTGACCTTCATCTTCTTCTATAGCTCTTCAATTTTGAGAGGACTTGGCCTGCCATTTCTGGCTTCCGTGACTTTAATGTACCCGCAACAGGATAGGAGGAGCTGTCTGGATTGGATTCGGACCTGGTTCCTGTTGATGATCGCTATCTCCTAGTAGGTTGCTCCAAGAAAAAAAAATAATAAAAATCACCTTGAAGCTGGACATGTTTCAATTACATCAATTATTTCTAGCAAATATGTTGGAATAAATTCACAATCGATACTTTTTGAAACGGAACTAAGTTGGAATCAGTGATGAATTAACTTATGGGCGGAGTTGGTGGCCGCCAGGGGCCTCGCCGTTCAGCGGGGACACCCCTCCCCCCCTCAACTTATGATCAAGGACCAAGGAGTCATAATGCTAAGGGACCTCAACTGCCATTCCGCCAGGGGCCTCCAAAGAGCTTGATCCATCACTGGTTGGAATTGATTTTTACACAAAAACATGAAAATACCCAGAATCAACCATCAGAAAAGATAAGTTGATGTCGTTGAAGATTGAAGTTCTTAAGCTGTAGAAATTAATTCTCCTAAGCGTTTTTTTCTGCAACATTATTCTTATTCTAATTCCCTCATGATGTCTTATCAGATCTGTAAGCATGACAACTTCCCTGGCAAGTTACTGGTAGAAATAAAGAAAAGCATTCTACGAAGTCAACCTCAAAAAGCCAAGAGAAACATAAATAATTGCTATGAAGGCCGTGCAACACATTATCAATTGAGTCTCAACAGTGAATGACAAAAAAAAAATTTTTACTATTATGCAATGTGGTAAATTACAAAAAAGTCGCCTAATGAGATAAGCACTTCATTAAGAATCGTATAAACAGGAAGTAAACTTAAACAAAAATAAAATAAAAAAATAGAAGCTGCTTGCGTTTAAAGAAGCCGACATTCTAAGAGTCTTATCAAAATTCGCAGCCAATCTTCCAAAGCACATCAAACGTAGCGCGTGCCTTATGAATCTCTCCTTCTTCTTTACGAAAGCAAGGTTCTTCGACAACCCGGCGGTTTCTTCGAGCAACAACAAAGTTGGCAAATAAATCATCCCTTTCAATGTGACATTGAATGTGCATCCAATTTATAGATTCCTGGCGCGGATGCATACGTGCGTAACGCTTGAATGGTAACCGTACCGCGTGCGCACATTACACAAAGAATTCCTAGCATCTTCCCATGCAACGCCATCTAATCGTAAGAAAACTTTGTTCCTCGTTTTGCATACACGTATCGAACGCGGTGGCGAACGGTGCCGCGAAACATCGACACAATCAAGCGATAAATCCAATCACCACAATAAACATTTCGTCACTCTTTAAATCACGCCGTTTGTGGTCACAGCGCTGAATGTGGTCGGGCCGCTGGTACACTGTTTACTGCCCACACCGAGCCAGAGACCAGCATAATCGGCGAAATGCGACCCACGGCGGACACGGCGTGCGAGCATCGTGGCATAAGGTTTCCACCACAGCCACGGAAATGGTCAAGTGTTTGGCCTTCCTGCTTCCGTGGCCGTCCGCGGGGGAGTGAAACGTTCGCCACCACAACGACAACGTAACCGGTTGTGGTTAATAAACTCCCGGATCGAATCAAATTTTCATACAATCGGCCAAACAAATGAAAAGCCAATCAATTTTGTGCACCTCGTTGGCGAAAGGAGCAAATACGCACCGCGCAGTAGCGGAATTCATGAGGCTGCGAATGGAATTGGTCAGAATTCCTCAACCTGATGCGACCTGGCGTGTGGCGGTTTGATGCCGAAACCGGTGAAAGATCGATCGATGTACGATCGATGGCAGGGTTGTGTGTGTGTGTTTGATGTTTGCATACGCCGGGAGACCCTGATCGACCATCGATCGATCGTGTGTAACATTTACCATCCATTAGCCAAAACTCTCCGATCAGCGACTACACGCCACGCGCAACGCGGATGGATTTGTGCATGCGCGAAAAAGAATTATGCTTTTCGTCCAACAGGGCTTCGTTGGACATGCTACCGTACGTGCGATGAGTTAGCGACAGTGAAAGACGACGAGGAGCTTGCGTTTTCCGTAATCTTCCGCAAAATTATATTTTATCTAGCTTAATGAGCCGATCAACCAACCAATCAAATTAAAGTTGAGGTTAAATTAAATAATAAGTTCAAAAATACTTTCTAAAACTGAAAGCAAACAAAAAATTAAAAAAATACGATCCATCTTTGTGGAAAACAGTAGATAGGTGGATACATTTAAATGCATACCTTTATTCGTACACACACATGTCATTTGAGCTACCAGGCGAGCGGAACATGATTTCTTTCCTCTCTTGTTTTCTTTCTTTTTTTTCCTTTGCTTGCGTGTGAACCGACCGGTCAATTCAATCGATTCGATTGGTTTCAATGCCAATGTTGGAATAAATTAGCGTGCTTTTTCTCCTATCGTATGGCGCTTGTTTCGTTGGTGATTGTGTTTTTTTGTTTCTTTCTTCTGTTAGTTTTTTTTATAATTTACTTAAAGGACCATGTTTTGTTTGTGTCCATGTGTGTGGGTTGCGTTTTCGTTTTTTTGTTATTCTGCTACGTAATGTGACATTTGCGAGGGAAATGTTTGCGACTGTAGTTTTGCATATGTTAACGCTTTCGCCGTTTTTAATGCTGCCGTAAGGCTGATATGCGCGGTGAAAAGAAGTGACCGGTTTCGTAGTGAGCATTGATGATATTTTCGATGAAAGTGAAATGTGTATGTTTCCTTTTTTTTTTCGTAGTGTCCAGATGGAAAACTTGGTAAACAAAAAAATAAGTAAAAGTGCAAGAAAAATATAAAATAATGTGAACAAAATAGCAATATTAGTTATAGAATTATTTAAGCTCATACTTGATTGTTAATTAAATTGAATTAATGTTAATTTTTGATCTTCGATCACTTTTAAATAGGATTCCACACATAATTGTTCGAAGCAACGGTGTCATCTATAAAATGATACGCTTTTTTAAAACTCATCTTAGTTTTTAGAAATCTCTTATTATTTTTAAAGCCAAATTCCCAAGATTTCATATCCTTCTGTTGTATTGTTCAGGTTTTTCCAATTGTTTGAAAATGCATGTATTTCAACTGATAATAATTTGTTTTCATTACAATCGTGACTGAAGATGCCCCGAATCAATAATCAGAATACAAACCGACACACACCTCTTTAAGGTATTCTCCAGCATGTGGATAAGCTTTTGACCTACAATAAAAAATATTTAAATAAAACAGGTGTAAAAATTTCTTCACAAATTGTATTGTAAAATAATATAGGACGATGATGAGTCATACCTCTTGTTATTATCAATTTTTAAATTAAGGCAGTCAATAATTCCTTCATTCAGCAAAATGCAAGCTCTAGCCTGCACCACAAAAAGTGTAATATAATACTACCGGTGAGAGAGGGGGGATAATAGGGCGGCCTGGTGGGAGATTAAACGGCGCCGGGGTCTCACAGTACGGACCGGGGTTCAAATCCCATTTGGAACGTCGTCCCGTAGTGAGGACTGACTATCCATCTACGTGGTATAAATAAGTCTCGTAAGCCAGAAATGGCAGGCACGACCGAATAGGCCATTACGCCAAAGAAGAAGAATATAATACTACAGACATTAACATACAATTGCTTTAGAAAAAATATTATATTGAAGATTAAACAGTGAAGGAATGCTGGTATAAGACTGTTAAATAAACCTACAAAAGATAACTACTGGGTTACTGTACTTGTGATCTCAAATAAGTATCATTGTTGGGTTCAACATATAAATTACAAACTGGAAATTATTTTGTTCAAGTATAGAATGTGCCGTGGACCTTATTTTATTCAAAGTATAATTTTCGTTAACTGAGTGTGCTTTTATTGAGATAAGTAGTCTTGAGAAATTTCATTAAAATGGGATTTTTATTCAATAACCAGTGTTTATTTCAAAAATAAATAAATAAATAAAATAAAATAAAGATAGTTGGAGCGGTTCGGTGGCCGAGGAGATAGCGGTGCCAGTCTTCTAACGGGCAGTAACGAAGTTCGAATCCCACTCGGGCCGTTTCTCCGTACGCAGGACTGACTATCGTCAAGTCAAGGTAGTCAGAAATGGTAGGCCAAGACCTCTCGAGATTGTAAAACCATAATAGAAGAAGAAGGTTGAAAGTGGTCAGAGCGTACAAATTGTCGATAAAATATAGACAGGATGTCCACTCGAAACCATTGAGGTGTAGCATTAAACCCACACTTTTGCAATACAATGCTATCTTATCCATCCGTAGTTATACCAATCCCTCTGTCTCCAATAGCCTATCAGGTGCTATTTTCTCACCTTTTAATCCTTTCATTTAGCAGCCATGATTGGGCGTTAAAAGCATACATATTTAGCAAAACACACTCGTTTGCAAAGTATTAACTATTTAATACATCTATTGACACTTGGTTTGCTCACAGCTTAGTGTCATGATAATGAAATAGTTGCTATTTTCTCGCAGTAGTGAAATAGTAAATATCGAAGCAGCATTGCATATAATTTAACAAGAAGATTGTTGTATATTTTCATGTATAAAAATCAATTTGCATAAAGTAACCATCAACGTGCAAAAATAGCTGCATCCTCCCGAGCAGCACTGACCATCGCTTCCTTGACGGGAAACACACCCAACACGACATCGCACTAATGAAAAATTAATTCACCTTAATTGCATTTTAATTAAAGCTCTCAGTCATCTCGCACTTCTCGTGCCACGCTCGTAACCTACATTCCGCGGCGGAGATGAATCAGAGCGCCGAGTTGCAAAACTGTAACTCCGTACGAAATTACCGCACAGCACCGGTGCAGATGACAAACCCTTCCGCTTGGTGGATCTGCCCCTTTGATGATGAGCCGATGAAATTGCTCCCGCTTCGTTGCACTGTGTGGTAAAACAGGTGCTATCGAGGATGCACCATTAGCTCGCCGGGTGCAAGTATGCCAGTGAGACGCAAAACCTGTCTGACCGAGTGCAACACAGCAGCAGCGCATCGGCCACGGACGACCTAGAACGGTTGATCGGTTAAGTGTAGCGAAACGTGGACGGACTGACCTAATCGGAACTGATCCCGGTCGGATTCAAGTGGCCTAATAGATCTTAATTAGATTACGCTGCTATGTGCGCGAGAAAGAGAGAGTAGAAACGAGTTGTGATGCAATTGTTAGTGTTTTTATGTGCATTTCCGTTTACCGATGCACCGAGGAGAGATCAAGTTCTCGATGCATTGGGGTTGGGGTTTTGGAATGAGACACCATGTACATGCCTGATGCACGGTGTCAACCCGATGCAATCTAATCTTCAAGATCATCATCATTAAATGCATCTTTTAGCTGGAAGCTGCAGTCTCCAATACATCCTCACTGCTGAATTCGTTATGTTTTCAGCTATCGCTCCATAACGTCTCTATAAACAAGTTTAGCACCGTTCATCAGCTTTGTTAAATTAATAGTACCTCCATATGAAATTCAACAGCCTGTGCGTGTGTGGGCCGTCGTCGTTCGGCTGACACCCGTGTACAAATTTCATCCTCTTTCATCCACACGCATAAATGAATTTTCGATCACACATGGGCTACGGGCGGCCAATGGGGGTGGGTCTGAATTATGGATTCCACTTTTATGGTGTCGTAAAGTGTATGCAAATCATGCTGTAATAGGCTTAAACTAGCCACCGACACACCGCCAATGTCGATCGATCACGGGGTCCCCCTGTTCGGGTCGTTTCCCGCAAAGAGACCGGGGCAGCGAGGTTAACAAATTTGATGACTTGGGGAATTGGTTTTGAAATTTTCCCGTAATTTATTACACACTTTGGTAGTATCGCCATTCCATTGACAACTTGCATCGTGGCCGCTGGAACTGCATTCGACTGCAATTTGATCCATTTTGAGGTGGTAAATGTGAGTGTGTGAGTGGGGAAAATAAATATTATGCGGAAAGTATAATAAATTTGCTGAATCCGTAAAAAATCGAGATCAATTTCATACGATCGCAATCGATAGGGATCGCTGAAAGTGCTATTATCAAACGTAACAGCAGCTTGGAGAGCTTCATTTGCATACTTTTTAGGGCAACTTTACAACGAAAAACTAGCTTCATGTTTATTGTTTTAACATTGGACACCCTTAAAGTCCAATTTATTGGTTTTAAACATATTTACATACACATGGTGGAGTTCTTGTTTTGCATTCAATCACATAACCTCCAGTGAACTGTGGATACGTGTTACGCCACCCAAGAGTTCGATTCCCCAACATCCAACATCGTCGGTCCGCTAAGTGCCCAGAATGGTGGCGGCAAAAGCAAAACCAGCGTCATAGCGAAAACGTGATCACACGTCAAACGGTGTGTTCGCCCAACGGTTTGCGCGCAAAAGGGGTTTATGGAGCAATCGATTTAAGGTTTTTAATAAGCCCGCAAGGATAATTGTCAATAAATAATTAAAAATTCCGCCTGTCCCACTTCGGTGCACCGTAAGTGCGTTTACGATCCACACACGCGTGGTCCTCTGCAAGTGGTTGTCGCTGGATTGGGAGGGGGAGGGGGGCGAGTTCCTCTAGATCTCCTAGACTTTCTCGATTGAACGTGACTAGCGAAAGCAGAAGTCATTTGCCTGGCAGGGGGACAGTTGCAGTCGGTTCCCGTCGACTCCCGGGACATTGGTAGATGGCGTTACGGTAGGCGGGTTCCTGAGCAGTTTGAAGAATGATTAATTTGTACCTAATGCCAATTTGCCAAGCATGCTGTTCGAGACCAGTAGATGGATGTTGAGGATCGGCCACTAGACATAGTGGAAAGGGGGAACTTATTCATGTTATGCGGGAGACTAATTTCAATTTCAAGAGTACAAGAGCATTCGAGAATTGGGACTGTTGGTGCGTTGACTTCCGCGTTACGATTGTTAATTGCGTGCAGGAATAGAGGACTGAGAGCACGAAGAGAACTATAAGGCTCAATCGTCTAATATTCCTCTTCCTCTAGTTAAGAAATAAATCTGAGTTGAATTTCTGACTCCATCTCTTGTAACCCTCAACAGCTTGTTTCGTAGAATTATTAGTTGTACCTTCACAGAATCGATCCCGATCTTTACAAATCTGTTCCGATAGGATCTGGAACTCCACAAAGTAACATCACACTCGTGGAAAAATAAGTGAGAGCAAATCGTCGTAAAAACTATTATCTTTCCCTGCTCATCAACCGGATAGCTGTTTGAAAGTGAACGTGTACGAACAAACATGAAAAATGTCGCTCGGGCTTACAAAACGTTGTCCAACACTTCTTTCTAGGCGAACCCATCGCCAAGTCCGCGCTCGACATTGGAATGTGGACATAACGTTTGCACCGAATGACGGATCAATGACTGGTTCGTGTCTTGTTGCCATGCAGCGTCTTGAAATCCTTTCTCATCCTTGCCGTGATGGAAGGTTAGGTGCTGTAAGAGCTACAAGTGATAAAAATCTCTCTCCATAGTTCGTCGTCGTTTCTGTGAGACATGTTCGAGATTTGCATTCTGAGGAGTTGTCGAACCGTTGGCGGATGGTGGATTTTGCGCGAAAACGATGCTCAAACGCTCTTCGACATGGAAGTAAATGCTTCATTAATCGACCTAGACATGTTTTGCTTTTGTCGAAGGGAACATTGTGAAGGAGGAGACCGACTCGACGTCCTGTTTGTGGTGGGTGTTTAGATACTGTAGCGTCTTGGAATGTAATAAAAACGAGATAAAGTGTGATAAAGCATCATTTAAAGCAGAAAAATTGATGATGTTTTCCGTAATTTACATACACATTCAATCAATTCCTGTGCTGCTCACGTAATACGTCGTCTGGGCGTCTATCCTGCATCGTACGATCGGGTTCCCGATCGATTGTCCATTACCTCACCGTAATCATAACTGCTTGCACCATTCCAACAAAAAAACACTTCTTTTCCGTGCCTGTAGGGCATTGGGCCATAGATAATTAATTGAATTAACTGTTGATCAATTTCGCCTCGCACTGTATCATTGTTCCAGCCATTTTCAAATGCATTTTCCTCATACTCCCAGCATATTGAGGGAGAGAGAGAGAGTGTCGGAAACAACGTAACGTGGTTGTGCTGTGTGTTGCGCAGGCAGATTACCGCCGATTTCGTGGCCAAGCTCGAGGCCACCGAGTCTCGCATCCGCGGTTTGCCAACGATCCCGTACGTACTCGGGACCGTTCCTGTTCGACTGGCTCGTTTATTATTAATGAATCGATCGGTACACTCTTTATCGGCCAATTTCTCCAATTTCTAGCGTCCGCGGCTGTCCGTAACCGTGAGCGTCGTAACGGCGGCTTTTAACGCGTTTATTCCAAACGAGAGTGTCTGAATGGTCGCAGGTCGCAGGATGGATCGCGCATCCGGACGTTTGCCCACGGTGGACGGTGGACATAAATCTGCTGGGAATTTAAGGTAAGGTGCTGTGCGGGTTTTCCGCTTTGCTAGGCTGTCGTAACGGGGGTGGAAAAGTGGAATGAACTCCCAGGGGAGAGAAAATGCCCGAATGCCCATTATTATTGGCTAATACCGCAGATGGGCTAGGGAGCTTAAATTTAATATGCATGAACTGAATGGAACAGAAAATAAAAGTTGTCCTAAGTTTACCATAACAATTGTGAAAACATTTGTCTCTAAATTAACGTTTTTTACGTGAATCTGATCGGACAATTGCGAATCAGAAGTATATTATGACAAAAAAATCACATAATAAAATAAATAATTATACTAAACGGTTTCAAAATTATTCAACAGTAAGTTTAAGTGAATTATTTACAATAAATCACCAATAATATGTCTCCAACCCAAAGTAAAAATACTTTAAACGCTGAAAAGAAATGCTATTGATTTTAAATTTCCCAACCGAAAAATCAGCCCGCCTTTGTTGCATCAAACAGTGCGTTTGGAGGTTTTGCTTTCCATTTTCCATGATAAATGTCACTCCAACAAGCAGAAAGGGGGAAAAAAATGATCCGCTTGCCTTTCAAAACATGTCGTTATTGATGGCACTCTCGCTTTCAACAATACTATCGCGCACCGCAGCGCTGATGGATCTTGCTAATCAGTTATGTCTCGACCGACATCTTAGAAATCACACCGTTTCCCACTCGCCAGTGTTCCGGAGCACACTGGTACAGTTTTTACAAACGCTTCATGAACGCCAGGCAGCCAAGACCTCCGCCAGACAACTAACGATGCGATCAATGATAGCGCAAAAGGCACTCCATCCCGTTGTGTTTGTTTCAACCCGATTGCCGGTAACGCGAAGCACCAATGGTGGAAATAAAAGAAAACGCAAACGGAGCAACACTCTACACCACCGACGAGCCCAATTTCACTCTCGTTTACTGAAATCAATGCCGATCGATTGGCCACCCCATACCAGGGTTCCCCAGGGGTGTCTTCCCGGGCCTCTCTCGTACCGGGGTCTCCGTTGTAATACAAATGTCACTCATTCACCGTTTCGTTCAAATGCAAGCCAAAAGGGCCTTTAGGGATGCTTGCCTAGCGCTGGGAGGGAAGAGTTTTCCGCCGCGAAAGTCTTGCACCGCGGGCGGGAAAGACCGCAAGGCGTGTAGGGCTAATGTTTTAATTAAACGCAAACCAACCGCATTTGATGAACCAAAGCACTAGCGACAGAGGTTGTGTGGAGCGTTCGATCGAACGCTCGATCGGTGCCGTGCTGTGCCGTGGCCGTGTGCCGGGGTCTCCCGGAGGTTGAGTGTTAATGGCGGTCGGAGATTCAATCAACAAGTTTGCCGCGAACCGATTCCGGTAGGTGTTGCATCGAAAACGGGAGAGGATTCCTTTGGTGGGGAAATATGGGGAAAATGGCTTATTGATTTACGATCACGATCGTTTTGCACGTCGTTTGTGAGCGGAATGATCGAATGCCACCGATACACCACGGTTTGTTTTGTTGTTGGTGACCCATAGTTCAATAGTGGAACAATCAACTTTGAAAATTACAAAGATACTGAAGAATTTCAAAATATAAAAATAACCTGAATGATAGAGAGTTTAATTCTACCAGTTGAAGCTAGGATCTGTTGCATACCTGTAATGATAAGAAAAGGAAAAAAGGAATTAATTATGGCTGCTCGATTGAGGAGCAATCAACTCCTCAACTCTGCATAGTAAACGGTGTCAGTAAAGCGTAGGAAGTAGTGATAAATGCAAAAAACACAGTTA
>AXCM01004348.1:0-25782 GCA_000473375.1 Anopheles culicifacies | reverse complement strand
AAAAAACGAACCAACTCGCACCATCTTTGAGTTCTCCTCCAAACCATACACACATCGTAACGGGGTACCATAAGCGTAAAGCTCAACAAATCAGTACCTCACTCTTATCGCTACCAAACCCATTGTGTGCCGGTCCGATGGGAATGGTACGGTATGGTGTAAGTTTATTTTCATTTCACTCAACCATGGTGGACAAAAATTATTTATTTTCCAACCACATACACACTCACACGTACACCGGAGTCTCCGTGTTGCGTGATGGCCTTAGACACTTGTGCAAAAAAAACATTCATTAACGATGGCAGAATCATACAGGAAAGCGAACACAAATACACACACAAAAAAGTATGAAAAACATTAACGCACGACACTACAAACACGCGACACCAATTAATTTCATTCCCCAATTTTGTCACCAATTTTCCTCTCATTTTCACCTTTTGCCCACCATTTAATGCTCTGATGGTGCTTCATTATTTGATTCACAATAATTTCAGATAAAGTATGTGTGCGCTTGTCGTTGCTCTCGTACGCTGCGGGAGTAATCTTTCTGCCCAACCGGAAATCGATTTTTCGATCGCCCACTTCATTTAAGGATGTATTTTTCATCACCACTCACGACTCAAACGCAGAGTTTGGGCACATAACTCCGCAGCCGGCAGTTCGAAATAATCACTACTTCTAGCAAACTTCGTTAGTCCCCACACTACGATACCACGATGACAGAAGGACTCGATCCGGGAGATGTTTAGCAGCAGCACTAGCCGAAATTGATTGCATCCAATCGCGATCGGTTAACTTTGTGGAATAAATTGAAACGACGAACTGCCGAACGCTTTGCTGCCGCTGACCGTGCCGGAACGCACCGAGAACGGACTCTCACCAACCAATCGGCACAATAATAAGGGTACTCCCACACCCTTGCTCCCTTTGGCAGGGAAATTTGGAAGACCGCAGTGAATGTACGACGAGACGAGACGACAAACAAAACGCTTACGCGAGCCGATTTAACGCTACCGATCGTACCATACGATCCCGCACCAGTGCCTTCTCGCTCGCAGCGTCTGTTTCTTTCCATTTATCGAAACCACATGACACGGACGGGTCCCACAGTCCGGCCCCGCTTTGGCACAGCATAAACGAAATCAAAGCATAGCAGGAAACAGAAACAGAAATAATATTTATATGTGGAACACGCGTTCACCCGCGCTGCCGGGTATCTAAACATAGTGTAGCATAAATAAACCACTCCTTTGTGTTTCCTCCTCCCGCCCCACATCGGGATACGGTTTGATGCAGGAGAAATGCAATGACCAGAACGACCCTCGCCAACAAGACAAAAACACAACGGAGGTTCATTCATTGTCGGCACAGCTCCGACTTCCGGAATTTATGATCGATGCACGTTGCATATTGCAAATAAGATATCTTGAAAACAGAACAAAGGGTAGAAATTTTGTTTTATCTAAACTGGGAAGTGTAATACTATTTAAATTACTAACATGAAAAAGGCACATATTTTGGGTGTAGGCAAGTAATTGAGGTAACATTTTTCACAAGCGAGAAGCCTTAGATGTTGCGTAGACGACGACGATTAGACAACAACAAAAAGCATCGAATTGCTAAAACTTTCAACTACTGTAGGTTTCGAGTGTTGCTCCAAATTTGAGCTGTCTGGAAACCTTTTTCTAGCAACAAATAGCTTTTCCTACATTTCTTTACACGAAACCCGACTCTTGTTAACTAGCTTGTGTAACTAGCAGAGCCCTACTTAAAATGGTTTGCATCAAAAAGTTGATTTTTTCGTTAAGTTTATTGCCTTTCATATAATTTCTTCAATATCCTTTCAATCGTTCCATGTTCTGACTAGTTCTAACAAAAGGAGTGCAAGGACTTGATGACTTAAAGAACGTTTCTACTAATATTCATTTCATTCAATGTGGAAATGTTTACAAGTATTCGTTCAGTACTTGAAATCTATTCGCTCTATTTTGTTTTTATTTTTTTTATTTTGCTATTAGCTAACTAGATTAGCTGATTTATCACACAAAGCAATTTCTTTACTAATTTATACTATCATTTTCTTCTTCATAAATCATAAGAAACCTTTATTAAAAGCTCGATTTGCAATTATATTGATGTTAGCGTGCACAGTTAAATATTTGAATCTTTTAATGGCGTTACAACAACAGCAATAATGACAATTTAGCTGTTAGATGAATTTAACTGTAAATTTTGTTGTTGATTATGATAAAACAAATTTGAAAAACCAGTTGTAACAAATGCATAATTTAATTAATTAGCTGCTAAAGCAATAAGGTGAATAAATTTCAAGCAATCAACCAATACGTATAAACATTTCAACATTGAATGGAACCCATTTCAATTTCATGTTTCCGTGCCTCTACAAGTCCTTGCACTTGGTTGGTTTGGATGAAATGCAGTTTATTACATACCAAGTATACAAAAGCCAAACAAGGAATTAACTTCTGTGATTAATTAATCTCATGTGAGCAAACGTAGAATAGGGGTAACCGACTTCAAATGAAATAAAAACTTTGCTACCTACTTTTTATGTATAACTAGCGCAGTTTCATGCCATTTACATTCAAACTGTTCCTATTGAATTCCTGAAAATGAAAACTATGGCGAGCTTCACACATGCAATGGGAATGAAAAAGGAAAAACGAAATGGTCCCATCGGATCGGTTGGCTTATTGCTGCACTGTTGTTGACAGCTGTATCGTACCTGTGCCGCAGGTTATTTACTATCAGCGTGCATTCAAACGATGCTTTGGAACTTATTGAACCTTATTGAATTCTGCATCGAAATTATTTGTTTTAAATTCAACCATTTTGCAGTATGTGTACAATCATAAGCAAACTTTACCCTAAAGACTATTTTGGATGCGCATGTCACGTATCAAACTAAATGTTTCGATCAGATGTCGAGCCCAGTGTCTAATGAAGATATTTCCACGCTCGTGCTTTGACCACCTACTAAAGCAAACATTGGCCGCATCATTAGTGCATCAGTTCACCCAACAAAACGTCAAAAGCTGTAACTCGTGCGTCGCTAATGTTGTGTGCCTCCCCCAGAAGGCTCTGTGTGTTTGTCTTTACACTGTGCCGCACACCGGGAAACATCACTAACATCCCTGGCCAGAAATTAGGAAGCTCATTAAAGACGAACATCTTGCAAAAGTCCACTGACTCGCGTTGGTACACACATATTGCCCACCCACCGGTATGTCACAGCCACAACAGCAGGACACTCTCACCTGATACTCCATTCCCCATGGGTGCGGCCAACGTTTCCCCTTGCTAGGCTAAATCAATGAAAGCTTTCCGCTTAATAATTGGCGGTGAACAGCGACGGGTTCGAGTAGTTGGTTCCGGCAGTTTGTGTTACGGTTGTGCGATAAATGTCAAATGCTTGCGGCAACTATCGAACCGTGTTTCCGCCCACGGGCAAGGGGGAAAATGTCACTCGACTTGCCCGTGTAAACATGATGCGGAGGCCTATACCGCCTCGATACCGGGTACGCTGGGTACCGAGGATCCAGAAATCGCCAACCCTCGTTCCTAGGATGGGTGAAACACGATATCGCGAGCCTCATAAGCTTACCGAAGCTGCAGTCACGCGTGACGGTTCCGACTGCAACGAAATGGGGCGAGGGAAACTCGTAGGTCACGGTTCACAGAAAGCTCATCCTATCCCTTTCCGCTTTTCGATGCGACGATAGTTTCAACTTCCCTCCGATGTGCCACGTGCACATTACCGGAAACGGTAAACGGAAAGTAACGCATTGAAACTCCAATTTCCGCTGTGTACATTTGGATAGAATGACTCAGACCATGGCTGAGTGATGGTTGAGCTACAAGAACTTGTTGCATTGCTTCCAATTGTTGTTTACTTCCGATAATATCCTCTTGTTGTACGGAATAGCTTCAATAATTATCATACGCCTGGGAGTCAAAGCTCTATTTTTGTGGCATTTTTTAAAAAATATATCTCTTTACATCCAATCAAACCGGGAGTTACCGGTCATCTTGTCAACCCAACCGTGTCGTTGGTATTCATGCCAACCAAGCCATCCTTCCGTTCTCTATGAAATGCATTGTGTAATGAGTTCCGGAGCGTAGCTCCCGCTTCTACGAGTGAGAGATAATCGAACAAATTAGTTCTCCTGTCAAACCGTGTACCGCGAACGCGTCATTTTCCCGAGCACTGGAAGTAAACTCTAACTCCTCATTGATACGACAGTCTAAGGTGGTAGAGATATTATTAGATACAACAGAATTAGCACGATAAATGATCATCATTCACCCAATAGAGCTACTCCTTGGTGACGGAATTGTGCAGGAATCGAATAATTCTCATCTCCGACCAATCGCTTCGGGGCGGCAAATTGTGACGGCAAGTAATTGCTGTCAGGGGAACGGGAGCGAATCATTCACAATATTGTCCATTTCCTGTAACCGTTAATGGATCCTCGGGTTGACGAAAATAGGAACCCACTTTTAGGAAACATCCCCTCTGCCCGATAAAGGTCAAAGAAACCTTTCGTTTAATGAAGCAGAAATCAATTTTGTGTCTAACAACCAACCTACGTCTTCCAAGGGAGAAAGAGAAAAGGTTAAGCATAAAACGGAATACTTCAAGAGTTTTTCAACCCAAACATGGCTGACACGGCTGTCAATTAAAAAGTTTTAATAATTGTCACTATCTTTTACGCTTTCCTTCCATCTGTATAAGACGCTCAAGGATTTTCAAGATATTGAACTACTCTCTAAGGTTAAAGATATTAAAGAGGTATTAGAAAAAAAATGCTTCACCAAGTTAACTCACCTTCGTCGTGCATTTGTTTCGCAGCACATTCCGCACATTCGGCACATTCTGTACATACAGCGGTTTGCTGAGCTTGCTGTTGTTGTTGTTGCTGTTGCTGTTGCTGCTGCTGCTGCTGTTGCTGACTAGTGGAGACGGTTTGGGAACCAGCCTGGCCTTGGCCTGCGGTGCCCGTTTGTTGTCCCTGCTGGCCAGCAGCAGCTCTGGCTGCCAACATGGCAGCCCGTTGCTGCTGTAGCCGCTGGATAACCTGGAGCTGCTGAATATGTTGTGCACCGAAGACATGCCCACCGAGTGCTCCGCCGAGTGCATTGTCAAGCAGCCCACTGCCGTCTTTGTAGCCCTCCGGGGGGCTCAGCGTGGCCTGGTCGACAAACTCGATCGGTGGAGCAAACTTCGGACTCTGTGGAAGAAACAAAAAGAGAAACAATGTTAGAATTGTGTGTTATTCACGTTCACTACGCAAGTCCTTCAAGCCCTTCTTTTATTTGTGAATTGATGGGTGTGTGTGTGTGAGTAAAATTCCCAATCAGGGTGCAGTATGGACCGTTAGATCGCTCCATCTGCCAATCAATTTCTTCTTAGCGCGCAACGCAACAATCGACCTCCGGTAGTAGACAGACGAAGCGTGTAATTGTTCGGTCAGAAGATTGAATTGTTGCTTTCTTTGAATTGCTATCTGCTCCCTTTTTTTTGCGTGTCTTACCGTACACCAGTGTTGTCTTTTGTCTGTACCGGAATCGGAATCCGTAACGGGCCGCTCCCAGCCAAAGTTACATATACATAGCAGCAGCGTAAGACTTTCGATAAATAGCTTACGACTTGTCATGCGATAAATCACAGCCGATTTGAAAATGCCACCGAGAAGGTAGCACATTTCATGTCGAAAAGCTAAGCAAACATGCTATGCGGGGACTTCCAGTTCCGCATACCTTTGCCGAAACGGTTCGATTTTTTGTTTTGTTGCTGTATCGTACGTAAATAATGGAAAGCGATATCTACAGCAGGACCGGCAATTGTGTGAAGAGCAGAGTTCCATTACAATTCCGCTGAATAAAATATCATCTATTCACGCAGACGGATGCAATTGAAACGGATCAGCAAATATCATTCCGTATGTGAAAGGCATTGCCACTCCTGTTTTGAGAAAAGGTTGAGCTGAGAAAATCCAAAATCTCAAGGTTTCATTTGCGAGCCTCCAATTTCAAAGGTTCTATTAGGTTCGAGTTATTTGATTGAAATATCTGACTAACTCACAAAGCTGAAATTTCGGACAAATTTATCTTTCACGATCTTAACAGCACTTGTTTGATTGAATCCTTATTGTTATACCTAAATAACTTAATGCTAGAATTTACTGAAATTAGCACCAAGCACTGTAGCATCATAATACTGTAGCATCTGCAGCTTATGCAATTATAGTAAGATATTATAGGATAGCAAATATAGGAAGTTAATCAATATTAATTATAGCAATACAGTAATATATTCCTCAATAGAGTAGTGGTTAAAACAGGTGAGAAAGTTAGAACAAAATAGGAATAGAACATAGAAAATGAAGATACATAAGGAATAGAATATATATACTTGATGGGTGAGAATCGGGATTAGGAATACGACAATAAAATAAAGATACAATTACGAAGAAGCAGACATATAGTGAAGGAATCGCTACCCTAATATACAGAAAACAGAAAAAAAAGTAAAACAAAGAGTTATAACTCTGACAAAAATATCACTTCAATGCCAATATCAAACGTCCTCACTATATAAATTAATTCGTAACTGCTTTTGTATTGAAGGTAGTATGACAATAATAAACCCCAAATATTTTTACGTCCTACCCATTACCCGTTCGGCCATTGCTTCTTTAAACACCAAAAATACCTCCACAAACCGGGGCTGAACCCCAACGGAGAAAGCCATTCTTAACCTATACAGCATGTTTAACCCGTGAAAATATTGAAGCCATCTAACATAATGTCCCTGCGGCTAATCGAGCCGGTGACTCCGTCCCGGCAACCCGACGACCATTGAACCATTCACCGTTGTATTAGGATAAGATATTTTACATCCTTTGTCACACATTTCCCCTTCGCCAACGTTCTCAAGAATGATAATGTGTCTTAGATGCCCCTGAAAATACTTACTGCCACTATTTACCCTCAACATGCCCGGCACAGTCCCCGCCCCGGCACGATGGCTCGTTTAGCAACAATGCCTCTTTTCCGAACTTAAGCATTACACTAACTCGTGAACTCATTCGACCGCCATCACCGTCAAAACCCCGTACTTTGGAACGCTATTGTTAGCCTGCACTTGTCCCTCTAATGTCCCCACAGACACTGTAACCGTCTATCCCTTGTGAGGATGAGGAGACTTCTGGAAGCTTCCCATTCTACGGTACGTGTGCTCCACGATATGCTCATATATGTATTTATGTGCGACCCGTTGTGTTTGCGGTTCGTCTGAAGCAGTTCCTGAAGCAAAACCCATCATGTAAGGGTTCTCTTTCGTTTCATGCCTGGCCATTGATCCGGTACGCTCTCGAAGGTTGCAAACCTCGGCCTACGAAAGCACGGAGTTCTGGCAGCATCTCCCCCCCAACCAGGATCTTACGCGACCAGACGATACTGAACGTTTTTTGCACTCTCTCTCCTAAGCCACTTTCGAGTTCTACATGAAGAAGCTGAAGGGTATAGCCATTGCCCCATGATAGGACTATTTTTACCACTATACAAACGGCAGCAATGGAGAAAAGTCAACCTAGACTCAGACACAACGAAACCATACGGTGAATGGAAAAAAGCTCCATTCCATCAGATGCTAAAGCAAGGTGACATAAAACGTGCCGGGAAGCTGATGCAGCAGGTACCGAGGAAAGTTCTCGGCTGGAGGATAATTGAACAACAAGCTCTTGTCGGAACGATCCAATAGCTGGAAGACGGTAATCGAAAATGAAGTCAAAATCTAGCAGATCACCGCAGTTTTTGCTTTTTGTCTGTTCATTCCGACCCATCTAAACAATAGCCCGTTATCACATCATCGGATGATTGTCATTCGACCGTTATGGTTAAATAACGTCAAGAATTATGTTTACTATCAATAAAACATGTCCGATTTTGTAGAGTTCCTTTAAAGTACAGGAATTACTAGCACAGGACACTACGACCACCAGTGTGCAGACGCACTCCAAATCCTATTAATTTATTTAATTAAACTGCTTAGGATGTTACCCAGGACCCAGTTAAATGTCACTTCTGATTTTCGACGAAAAAGAATTGCCTTCGGTAGGATTAATTATCATATAACTAGATTTTTTTTCTTGGAAATCAACTTACTCTTGGGAAATTCCATTGGACAAGAAGTGTCATGTTGAACGAGAAGTTTGATAAACAATTCTCTATGTTGTTATGTCATGTTATTCAAATTTCTTTCACGGTACTGCTCTTTAAAACTTCATGAATATCTTCATCGAAAAGCAAAGACATAAACTCGCCAGCAATACGCTTATCAAATTAACCCAATTCCAAAGCCTGACCCCTAAACCATACTAAGAGCTTGCTAAAAAAGCACTTTTTTTTCTAAGAATAGCCTCCGCCTAATTTAAACGGAAAGTCCTGCCTTCCGAATAACGAACCTACAACACTAGGAATCCCTTCGTGCCCTTTTCGTTTCCATTTTCTATGGAAATGAGCTGCTCCTTTTGGCGTGAGGAGATGCAAAACGTGACCTTCAAATAAGCAGAAGCGCTGTACGAAATTATTCAAAGATTAAAAGATTTCGGTCAACAATCAGACGAAGCTCCTCTGTAAAGCATTTGACACGAACGGAGGCCGCAAGTGACGGCATCTTGAAATCTTGAAAACGGGCAAAATCTTAAGAATACCAAGATAGTGTCTTAAAAGGATTTAAAATTATGTTGATAACCTTTTGAGATGTCCTCCATTTGAATCATGAAGACGATAAAGATCACAAATAAAAAAGCGTGTAAAATACGAGACGAATAAATTAAATCGATTCGGGACTGATCACTCATCATGGAATAGAACTGAAGAAACCTTATCATCAAAGCACGTTGAAGTAATCTTCATGAGCTTTCGGTCTTTCGATGTATGTGTGTGTTTTTTTTTTTCTTCAAGTAAAAATATAATCATATACATATATCGTGACCAAATCAAAACTGATCACAGAAAAACCGAAAACGAAAAAAGTAACCAAACAAAATTTTCCAAAATGTTGCTTCATTTCCGGATGTCAGAAAGCAGCAGGATTGAAAATTTCATCAATGACATCATCCCGGTACCGTATGCTGTTTGCCATGTGTGCGAAGGTTATGCCGATCAGTACACCTGCAATTTATTCACGTCAACCGTTGTCAACTCGGTAGAAAGGTCAAACATCCTTGAACGAATCTGGCGGGGCAACTTCATTCAATGAAGCTGTACCAAATCAAACCATATGTCCTGTGTAAATATTCTGCGCTGCTTCGCGACACAGTAGGGTTCTCATCCCAAAATATATTGTAAATGCGCTCATGAATCATCATTGTACTCCAAAGTTTTGACAAGTCAGTCTCACATCGGAGCGCAATGATGTGCGTATTGGTAAGGGAGTATCGGTCGTGCTTGGTTGCGTGTGTTTACTCTAACCTTTGCTTCAACATCAACATTATTATATTCGACACAGAAGCACACAAAAGCAAACACGAAAGATATAACTTACAATTACTTTTAAAATTCTTCATTAAAGTCTTCACAGTTTTCTTGTTCCAGATTATTAGTAAAATGCCATATAATAATTTTGGCACATTACTTAATAGTTCTCAAAAAATGTTAGTCAAACTTTTGTTGGAAATAAATACTTCTCCTTCTACCATCTGTAAACCTAACCGTATTTTTGGTTGAAAGTTCTTGGAACAAAAATATCACTCCGGTCCATTAGCTTGTGCCAGGAATTGGACAAAAGCAAAAGTAACACCACACCAATCCACCACCTAACATACGATAGCAGTTCCGCTGTGAAAGCACCATTACTTTTCCGCCTCCAGTCTTCCTCGCCACCTGGCATGTAAAGGTGACAAAAAGTCACATCCATTTTCACCTGCGGAAGAGCCGTGCAAAAGACCAGCCAGCCAGCGTGCCCAAAAATAGCACACAGTAGCTTCATATCTCTCCCTTGTTGAGGAAAGTGTCGCTCCGTTCATCATGCTCACAGAATGGGGAGATCATCCTTCAGTCGGGGTTTTTTGGTGGGACGAGTTGAGTGTTTATGAATATCGGGCAAACGGTGTGCAGTCCGTCCCGGCAGATGGCGCCATCGCCTTTCAGCTAAGATTATTCATCCGCCGGTCCTGTTTGGGAGTGCAAGTGGCACATCTATTTTCAGCACACCGGTTTGAAATGTGCTAAGGTAAACATGATACAATCGTTGATAGCATCTGTAACTCTGGCAATGTTTGCAATGAGGCTAAAATGGGAATTGTAACACTGGGGATGAAAATTGTCAAATAGTCAGCTTTTTCATCGTTACAAGTACTGCACGAAAATGTACTTCTTCTTTTGTTTTTAATGTTCATTCTTCTCGGTGTAACGACCGACTAGAACTTGAACCCATTAGGTCCTTACCAGTTGTATCCAGTCCAGCTGCACCATTCATAATATACATTTTTTGTTAATTATAAGCACACACACACCAGTGCTTTACTCTAGCACACCAATCTCGCCTAGACGAGAATTAAAAGCTTTGCGGAAAACTGTACAGTTCTATCTGCTTATCTCGTTATCTCGCAATGCCATAATGCAACCGGTCTCGCTAGAGCCACAAATTTGCCGGAAGAACTTTTTTCCATCTGTAAAATAAACAAGAGCACGACCATATCGTACGGTCGATATGCAACAGACACCAACGTCGTCCGGAAGCCTCCAAGGAATAGGATGTGACTCTGTTAGTTTTTTCCTTCACTCTGATGTCTATAAAATCCGCTCATTAACCTATTTTCTCCTAATGCTCACTCACCTGGCTATGAAACCGTTCGGGTGATAATGAGTTAAAAACGTGGCGTTATATGCAGTTTTCAGGTTTTTGATGGATAAGACATTTGGTTCTAGAGTCGTTCATGCAAAGACTGATACTTCCATGAATTCCTGTTGAAGTTTGCTACCCAGACTGGGAGTTGCAGAGCTAGGAGATCCCAGAATTTTCACAAATGTCAGGGAAAAGCTCATCACTCGACTATCTCCCTGAAGAAAAAGAAATCTAAAAGTGCTTAATGATGTTCGTAGTCGACTGTTCCTGCCTTTGCAACAAAAGAGAACATTGATCTACGATAATGTTTACATACGTAATTTTGGGAAAGTATTTTTTTCTTCAATGTTCTACTGTTCTACTTCTACTATTTGTCTGGAAGGGAATATCCTCTCATTGTGAGGATTAAGAATACCGCAAGGAACAGTGGCATAAGCTTCCGATCCCACCGTCGGGTCATGAGTCATAACTTTACATCTCATTTCCGTCCCTCTGCAGCGTAATCTTCCAGTTACATTTACCACTCGTTGCAGATGGTGTCCTTTTGCAGTTTGGCATCGTAAAAAGCAACCACCGCAGCAAGGCCAAACGCCTGCACGTTCAGCACTTTGACCCAGTTACGGCACATTTCCCAGGAATCTTAGAGCAAACCGCACCACTCCTGTCGTGTCAGCAGTGGGCTTTAATCCTACAGCTGGCAGCTTCTGCACACTCCAGCATTCCTGGGCAGTTCACTGTGCCAAAGTGGACACATTAAAACGCGATACAGTGTGTTCGCCGTGTTAGACTCAACGGTGGTTAAACGAAGGCACGGTGGCACAAAAACTCCCCGTATGTTTGCCACGTTCAGGTCAAATGGACTTTACCCCATTCGCTTCCCGGGATGCTTGCTGGGCAATAAACGACTCTGTCGCCCAAAGCTGGCAACCATAAGAGCTAAAAGCTGAATGGGAAATAATTCGCTCGACTAAATAAACGGAACGAATTTGTGTTTTTTCTTGCGTCGCCACAATTTTCACGTCCACTCACACACGAAACAACAACCGTGAAAACTCTGCGTGGGAAACATTTGCAAGGTTTTACCTTTCTGACCGGAAACCCTAAGCTCAAATATGAGAAGCGTATATGTTCCATTTCTGGCAACTGCTAAATGTAAGGTTTGGAAGGCAAATGTAAATATGTTAATGGTATGTGATGTAATATCACTGCTTTTTCTTGTTTATTTCCTTTATGACGTCTACCGTATTGTTGATACATAACACTTTTTTTCCTACAAAAAATACACGTTGTCTCAAATTGTGCACAGGAAGAATACAAGTAACTCTTACGTCATGAAAGCTTTAGAATTCTAGACATGGAAACTTTTCTTATTCATGTTATTATTCTTTGTAAAGTCACATGTCTTTCCGGCATTGTTGTGAACAACTTCTTCATTTAGATGAATTGAAGTTCAACCACTGTATTGAGCGAGTCTGTGAGGCATTGTCACGATTTTATGTTCCTTGTAGTTCAAGTTACCTCATTCTCGAGAGTTGCCTGTTTAGAAAAAGGACCTTTGTGTGATCCCTCATTCTGATGAGACTCTATCGTGTGTTGCCTCATTTTCTTAGCATCATAATCAAGTATTTTGAGTTAACTCTGGGTATTACTCCGATAAACATCATTCCAAATTTCCCTTCGTGTTCACGCCAGATGCAATCACGTTGATTACCGTTAATTGCAGCTCGCTAGACGCATATTGATTCAAACAGCTACCTCTTACATTCAGTGAGTAAGATGCCAGCTCACTTATACTGGTGAGTAGCGTGAGTGAGGCTCACTTAAACTTATATATTAAGAAGGTGAATTTTTATCGCTTTTGCTGGGCCCTATTTTTCGGGAGGCTTCTGTCAAATTTATATAGAACTTTTCCCCTCCAACTCTCGCTGCCCATAGAAACACCAGAAGTGTTCTCTTATTTTGAAAAATGTCAATTTGCTCTGGACAACTTTACTTCCTAACTATTCAAATACCTTGCTCATTGCCCAACACTACTCACAGGGTTTATATTTACGGTTTAAGGAGTCGAAGCACTTCCAGGCCTCTTTTCACAAATCAAACTAAATCGAGCTTTCTGAACTGACATTGATATTTTTTTGCATGCAATCAAGATTAATTCTTCTTCGTGTTATTTAGCTCTACAACCTCGAGAGGTCTTGACCTGCCACATTTCTGGCTTTCGTGACTTGAATATACCTGCAACAGGATGATAGTCAGTCCTGCATACGGGGGATTCGAACCTCGGCCCTGCCCGTTCGAAGACCGGCGCCGCTATCTCCTCAGCCACCGAGCCGCTCTAATACTGCATTTTCAAACGTCAATTAATATTCAAAGCTAGTACTAATGTTTATAACGGTACACAAGTGTTGTCAATGAAATACTTAAGATTCTTGAGCTAACAGTTACTTATTGTTTCTTAAACAGAAAATTTTTATACTAATTATGTTAAATGAAAAATATAATATTTTATCTTCTATTGTAAGTTTTCGAATATCGGGTGAATTACATTCCATTTAACAATGAACTAGTTTGTAGGAACGAATGCTGCTCTGTAACAAAACTCGTCCAAAGCTTAAAAAAACACACCATTTCACCGTAACTAACATTTTGTACCTTTGCCAACTGTTATCGCCTGTTCGCTTTGTACTTGTGTGTTTCGCTTGAGTGTGTATGTGTTTTTTTCGTGCTTTTCAACTTAGCTCTCTTCCCGATGCGACAATGCACTTTACCCGAGGCCAGTGAACCGACGGAAAGCGATACGAAAATAAAAACCTCCGTCTGTCCGACACACACAGACACAGATTTCGTTCGGGGTGGCAAGCATTTATTCCGAATTTATTTCCCACAACAAAATGCTCCCAGCACGACACCTGGTAATAAGCGTTCGCAAGGGAGAAACGGTGTAACGATGCGATGCAACACTGTTTTCAATAACTTGCCTCCTTGGCATGCAGAACCAAGGCATCCAAGGCAGAACTAGGAGAAAAACGAAATGGGCAAACGCAAAATAGTGAAACGAGGTTTTAGCAATACATCCTCCGAGAGTTGAACATAAGCGGATAAAGCGGTGGGTGTGAACATTCTGGAAAAAAGCATATTGATTTTCGTTCAGTTCTTTCTGTGACTGGGGAAAACAACACACACAAAAAGCACCGGACAAAACAACAACATAGACGGACGGAGAGTTGCCAAACATGCTTGGTATGTTTTGTGGTATTTTTTGTTTTATTATTCGCCAAGAAGTTTCATTCTAGCTATCCAATTCTGCATACGATAACGAGAGAGAGAGAGAGAAAGAGAGAGAGAGAGAGAGAGAGAGAGAGAATAAATATCCGGGTGAACGGCACCGTAAGAAAAGTGAACGAAGCAGTTTTTATGGCCTTCGTGGTGAAAGATCAATTTTCCCAGCGTTAAAACAAAATAAATAAAAACGGTTGTCCAAACTTGTGACAACTATTGCTTTCCCGACATAAATGAGTCGGCTTATGAAGTCTTCGAGTGGACTGGCTCCATTTTCCCACCGACAGCCCGTATACATCATGGCGAAAACATTCATTTATGCTGACAAAGCGACTAGCCATTATGGCGGAGGCGTTAGTGGAACCTTTATGGATGGATCGCTAGTCTTGCCTAGTTCTGTCTTACCGTGCGCAGATACCGAGAGACATAAACACTATGAAGGACCGCATATCATCCTAAACGTTCCACTAAAAAAAAGGGCGTATTGATGTGTTGAACCGTGAGCATCAACGCGAAGTACACGTTTTTTCCCAAAAGGATAGGCAGAGCAAACGAACATGACAACGAAAAAGCTTCCCGAACGATGTGTACTTCTTCATTCTACCAATACCCGGCGAAATATCCCTTCCCAATATATCGAACTGTACGGTTTGTCCCTCGTTTATTTCCATGTTTCATCACCAACCACTGCGAATGTTCCTGCATATGCTTCTTCCGCCCAAAGTGAATTTGCCACATGCGTTGTTTCTGGTGGTCTCCTGGGTACACGAAATAAAGGAATAAATCGATCAGCAGCCAGAAAGCCGACAGCGAGAAAGCAACTCTCACACTGCGGCTTACTCGCCACACCACCAGCCGGTCGCAGCCAAAGAGATAGCAATCAAGCACCAGGCGGCTCCATCGTGTCTAGCTGGCTGCGGTTTTATGCTGGGCCGGGTCGGGTGGGTGGGGTTGCCTTTTTTTTACGATCAAACACCCGTTACCATGGTATGGCTGTGCTATTGGCAGGCCGAATTCAATAAACATGTCCCAATTCCAATTTGCGACAACACACACACACACACAAGGCCTTAGATGGTTTGGATCTTCGCAACACCGTAAGAACTCTGTACGGGGCAGAAGAACATTTTTACCTCAGAGCAAACTATTGCATCCTGCAGTAGAATGTCCGCACAAATCTTTCCTCGGGATCGGGAATATACGGCATTACGGATACGGATTCGGCACGGAAAACGGGGCCAATCCTGCGAATAATTAGATTTATTTTTCTGACATTGCATCGCACATACAAAGGCAAGCAAACCTGCAATGTACGGTTCTGTGGCTGATGGCTATTCGTGGCGGGAGTACAAATTGAGTGCCAGGCACATAATGTGACCCTTCACGAAATGAACAACCACCGTGTATATCCCCGTACGACGTTGAGGACTCGCTTGTAAGCACTACCAGCGCCGTTAAATCTATCACAGCCCCAGTGGCTTCAATGAGTTCGAGTTCAAAAGGAAGTTCGCATGAATATTGGTTACACACCGATACCCACCCCCGACACAAGACGATGGATCAATGGAGCCTTTCAAGACTCGCACCCGTCGCCTTTTTGGGGCACACAGTTGCTGAAACGGTACACACATAATAAAAGCTCGTTAGGTTAAAGTGCCATTGGATTATGCTTCATGCAAATGGAATACGCCTCCTAATGTCCTGCGCTAACAGAACAATCGACCTGGCGCTGGGAAGCGGACGCTGAACGACGGTTGATTTATTGGATTTACGAGCTACGCACTAAATATAAATGCTCGAGCTCGGGGAGGCATTAAAAGCCCACGTGCGCCTCCGTTTGTTGGTTGTGTAGTTGCTGACGTGAGTGGGTTTTGTTGAAGCCCAAAAACGAAATTAACGTATAGTATTACTATTGAAAACCAGTAGCGAAGCAGGAGTGCTGTAAAACAGTATATATAACTTGTTATATAAAGATGTCTGTTTCGGCCGCAATATCATAAAGCAAAATATTCACCAAAATATTTGTTCCGAAGAAAACAAGGAGATAACTTTATACGAACTACTATCCATTAGAATGAAATATTCTCTACAATTCTTGGAGGTTGGTCGTTATGTTCCATAAATCAACTCGGCAAATTGCATGCACAACAAGCCAAAATTGTTCTTTTCTCCATCTCCTATCCAACCGTCAAACAAGTTAGTGACCTTTTTATCAGTCCCGAGAAAAACATTTACTATAACTCATTTCACCTCAACGTTGCTCCCTGGATTGGCCGGCCCCCAAATGGTGAACCCCTTATTTTCGACCCTGTCTGCAGCAAAGTTTAACCATCGCACAGCAGTTTACCCGACCTTGAACAGCTTGTTTTCAGTGCTATGTTTTTTCAATGACAAGCAATTTCTCGTCATATCGCCTCATTTTAATCTAGCCACGTTGCCACGATGAAATCAACGCTCCAAACCCACCGTCAACGCCGTGCGTAATTGGAACAACAAACTTGTGGCATCCAAGTACAGACCAAGACATCCGGAGGTCAACCGAATAACAGCTCGTCTTGTCTGAAGAGCCCGTTGATTGTTGGCTGGTTGGAAGAGAATCGAAAACCCGCAGGCAAATCATTTGTCGTTCGCCATGATCATCAGAGCAAGCCATTTTGGGGACGAGGTACGGCGTGCGTGTATGAAACCGCGCCGTATCATGGGACGATGTCCCAGGAACAAGACACATCCTTAGTTCGACTGTATTCCCTAGGTACGTTAATGACGTCAAAGGAACTCATCAACTATGGAGAACATCTTCGACAGAATGGAACTCTACCTCGAAGATGTCAAACCACCAAGAACTGGAAATGTTTGTCGGTAATTGTTTTGGCCCCCCGAAACAAGGACATCCAGACCAGAATTTTGTGATTCGTCCCATGCGCTGGTACGCCAGCATGTTCATCAGGACAACATTCACATCTTCATCGTCCCATTCCAACGGATGAAATAATTTGGGTGCTGATGAGCAAGGCAGACCTGAGATGTTCCAGTACACGAGCAGTTAACCTGATGGTTCATCAGAATCTTGTCCCCATTTCTCCGTTCCTGCAACAACATCTTGCTGACGATACTCTTCCACACAAAAGCAGACTAGAACGAATCAATTGTCAAGGTGTTGTTGCGAAATAAATGAGAAAATGAACGGACCACCTCGCAGCACGGAGCCGTGAGCCACCGTCAAGATATCCTCGGTGTGTATTCGTTCCGCCCATCACCCCATGCATCGGGTGTTGCGCAGGCGGCCTGCTCGCCTGCTTCCATTGTGTCGTGGCCTCGTTTTTCCTCCGGCAACGACCGCTCGAAGGAATCGTAAGGCAATGGATAAAGGCATCCACACGAACACGAACAGCAGAGCATGTTCCATCCATTGCAACCTGCTCCTGCCACGAACAAGGAGCACACTTTGATACCGAGAATGGAAACGAGGTCACGAGCACCAAGGTCATCTCACCACTTGATCCTTCCAAATTTCTATCCATCTGTGCGGCTGACTGACTGCTGTAGCGTTTTCTTCAAAGGGAGAACATTGTGAAGGTAGCTTTTCTGCTTTGTATAGTTTTAAACAACAGGTGCCATTTTAACAAGGGATAGTGGCAACAAAGAAATTGCTAATGCATTGTTGTTACTATTATTTATTGTGAGTTCTTATCTTTTATCTCAATCTTATCTTATCTTAACTCAGACTTCAATTCATTTTGTATTCTTACACGATGAGTGACGTTTAAGTATCTATATTCTTTGTGCTATTCTGGGCGATCCGATGGCAGAGGTGATAGCAATGCCAGTCTTCAAATCCTCAGGACTGGGGTTCAAATCCCATTCGGATCATTCCCCCCGCAGTGAGGATTAATTATCCAAGTAAGTGGTATTTTTGTCGCTAAATCAAATTATAACGCCGGCATGACCAAAAATAGGTAATTACGCCAAGCAAGAAGAGAGATATTCTATGATGTTGTAAATGAAGTAATGTGCTTCAAATATGCCAATAATATCAAACCGGGGATACACTAAATACACTAAACACCAAAGAAATGTTGAAGTATAACAATCCAATTACTTTTCTGAATTTTTCAAGTAAGAACAGGCTTACAAGGAAAAAATGCGTCTAAATTTGGCTTGAAAACAGATACCCTTTCAAACGGACTCCCCTCAAATGACACATGACACTTACCGGTGGCGTACGTCCATCGTCCGTGTAGCCACAGTTACAGCCTTCGTCACAACATATTCGAACGAGCTCGTGTTCACCGCAGGTGCATGGTTCCTCGTCCTCCTCATCGTACGGACAATCCTCCCGTATGAGAATGATGTAGTCCGCCTCGAAGAATTCGTTACGCGTCTCATCGAACACCACCCGGTTCTTCCGTACCGGCGGTGGCCGGTTCGGTTTCTTCAGCAACCCCCGCAGGGTACCGGTCGCCGTTTCGCGCATCGCGTCGCCACCCGTAGCAAATGCTTCCGCCTCACTACGATACAGCGGTATCGCCTCGATCACACACCCACAACCGTCGTAGCCACGCGCCCCGTTGCGTGCCTTCGGTGGTGGTGGTGGAGGTGGTATATCACGATCACTCACTTCACCCGTGCTGCCGCTGCAACCACTAACACTACTGGGGCCACTTGTGGGGCACTTGTGCCTGCCCAATGCCACCACCACACCGCTCGGTGTGGTTTGTTTTATTGCACTTTCCCTAACGTCGTCAGCGATTTTGGCTGACACGGGCAACACTACACCACGGCCGGAATATACTTCCTGCACACTAGCACCCACACTGCACGGTACACCCGCTGGCACTGTCGCACTGAAGCGCGGAGTCGAATAGATTACACTGCCCTTCTGCTCACCGACAGACACTCTTGGCGCTTTCGGTGGAGGCGGTGGCGGTGGATGCACCGCGGGTGGAGGACCCACCGGTAGTGGACGAGTTCCACGCAACACCACCAACAGATCGTTGGCCGCCTCCTGCTCTTGTTGCTCCTCTAGCTCCTCCTCGAGCTCATCGTAGCAGTACTTAATCCGATACACTTCCGGTTCGTAGTCCTGCAGATGGCGCGTGTCGAACTCACAGTTCGTATGCGGATCCGCCGCAAGCAGCTTCTCGAGCTGCACAAACTCGTCCTGCTGAGCCTCTTCGTCACCTGCACCGTCCAGATAGGCGCTGTGATTGTTGTTGAGAATGTCCTCACCAACGGCACCGAGCACTATATGGCTCGCAGTATCTACCTCCTCCTCGTCGTCGTCTTCGTCGTCGTTATCCTCTTCCTCCGTAGATCCACTGACAATTACCGTCTCTACCACCTCGAGCGGGTCACCAATGCGAGCCTTTCCACCGGGAAAGATTTTACAGATTTCTTCCGACTCAGCACCACTACTCTCGGGAGTGTCAGTATTTCGTCGCAATTCCTCAACGACACGTGGCTGCCGCTGGTACCGCAATTGATTCTGTGTTCCGGGTTGTACCGTTTCAGTGGCACGAGAAGAGCTAACTCTGTCTGCTGTAGAGCCACCAGCACCGAGAAACTCGTTCGCCTTTTGCTGATGTACTACCGGTGAAAGTAACGAGGGCAACGAGACTGCCTTCGACAATCCGTTTTCTTCCGCAGGGCCGTTATTATTCTTATCTTGCCGTTTGCCCTCGGCGACAATCTCCGTTTCCTGCGCCTTCGACGATGGCGCTTGGCTAGCTGCTCTTTGTCTATTCTGACGCTCGAGATCTAGACAGGATAGCGAAAGTAGCGATGACGCCGAAAGTGATAGCAGCGATGAGGACAGCGGTGGCAGAATAGGTCTCGTCCAGGATGCTCTCGGTGCGCGGTTGAGAGACGGTGTTGGTTGCAAGGTGGCGTCGTGTGGGGACCGATTATTGTTATGGTTTTTTCTGTTACTCAGCAGATAACTCTCCGTATCGTCCTCATCCCGTGTCGCGTCCTGCTGTAAACAATTGAGCGAGGATGTTTTCCTCGAAGCCAGCAGCACACTGCTACTTCTCGAAGGCTTTCGTTCGCTGCTTTCGGATGCTGCGGATGCTGAGGATGCTGTTACAGCTTCGAAGCCCCGCGATGATGATGGCGATGATGATCCCAATGACGATGTCGACACGGACGACAATAATCCTCTCCGGTTGCGCTGTGTTGGTGAACGCAAGAGCGTCACGTTCGCATCGCTACCACCATAGCCTCTCGCATCATCTTCCGCGGACGGGCGCAACGATGGAGAACCTGCTGCAAATGTGTTGGTGTTGGCATAGTCCGTCGATGACGAGCGAGCGTCAGGATGGCCTGCGCACACTAGCAACGAGGGCAAGGATCCCCCAACCGTTTGGGACGATGCTCCGCCGTATTTTTGCGTATCTCTAGCACCGAGTCCTGATAAGCCGTGGGAAATTGACTCACGGAAAAACTTTTTCGTGTAGGCAAAGCCGCGGAAACGTTCCTCCAGCCGCTTCAGGCGCTGACTCGCCTCGAAGCACTCGACCCCACCAGCACCGTTGGAATTTTCGTTTACCTCAGATGCTTCTCGTGCGTCTGTGTTGTCCTGCGCAGGGTATCCTTCCAACGGTACGGAAACCGTAGAGGGACATTCGCTTTTCGGCTCACTTTGCACGCGCTCACTCACACTCGCACCTTCGAGAACTTCCTCCTGCGTGAGATTCGCGGGTAGGACGAGGTGGTGGTCCGTTAATGATCCTTGGGGACGGATTTCACTGTCAATAAAGTTCACCTCGAATGGTTCCGTTTGCGTATTCTGGTGCTGGTCCCTTCGCTCGGCAGGACCTGTCACAATATTCACGCAACCCGATTCGTCGTTTGGCCGTGGTCGACACGGATATACTCCATCGTCAACCGTTGCACCATCGACGTCATCGTCGATGATAATAATACCACTGTCCGCACTAGACGGATTGTTACGGTGTCCTGTCCGCGACTGAACACCTTCCGCTCGGGCACCTTCCGACGCGACCGATGCACTACCGTCCGAATCCTCTCCCTCACGGTCCTGGGTATTGGTGGCACTGTCCCTAAGCACTCGCGAGTTTTCACCGCAGTGACACGAGCTACTGCTTGTTTCGCGGAAGGAAAACGGACCCTGCTGCTGGGGAACACAGATGTGCGCACTGAGCGTTACCTCCACCAGCACCGATGATGATGCAGGATCAGTCTGCGTGCAGGAAGGACACTCCCTCCCTTCTGGGTGAAAACCTCGCTGGTACGCACAGTGACGATGATGCTCGACTGTCGGTGGCGAGCAGGTGCCGTAATAATTTTCACTCTCACTATCCGAGGACAACGGTCCTGCTGGTGTTCGCGTGTGTCCCTTCGCTGACACTTGTGTGGACTTTTCCTCACACTCGGTCGTGCTGGTTTGCACCGTACGTGCAACGGTACCGTTTGGGGTCAGCTGTATCTGCCCTAGGCCTTTGGACCGCCCTTTCCCTTCTTCGTCCTCAGCGCAAGGACCAACAGCCGTCGGGAAGCTGCTGGTACCGACGTACTCTAATCCTCGTAACAGACTACCATGCTCGCCAGTGGATTCGCTTGCTAGTCGCTGTTGTGCCTCGTTACCGTCATCGACGTAACATCGTTCATCGATTCTCTCACGCTCACCAGTGAAGCACCGTTCGGACGAAGGTGCAGGAAGTCGCCCGTCCAATTCTGCACACGCTCGATAGCTGGATGGTGTCACGTCACGCTGAATGTCTCGCTTGCGTTCGTTCAAATCACGTCCATCGATGCAACAAACCTCAATGTCACTACCAGCGTGCTGGTGCCGTTCATCGATCGGTGCTGAGGAAAGCTTCACATTACTCAGCGCTACTACCGAACGCTCGTCACCACTACCACCATCGGCAACGAGCAGAGCGGGTGCTTTGGGCCGTCCTTTGACACCCGGTCCAACGTCGTGAGGGTCGTGTTTCACAGTGCTCCCGTGGTGTTGGTGTTTCCTTCGCCGTTCGCCGTTGATCGATTCGGTTCCGGCGCATGCGTTCGCTAGGCAAACATCCGCCCGCTGTCCGCTTGCCGCGGTTCCAGCTGTACCCGACGGTCGGATTGTGCACGCGAGAGTTTCGTCGATTCTCTGCGTGGCCGCTCCACCATCGGAATTCGCTGACACGGCTGCTGCTGGACAGATGGCAATGGTTAAATTCTCCTCACGCTCATGACGATGATGGCGCCGATGACGGTGATGACTCTCACTCTCGGTATGTAATGGAGAGGAGCATGCGCGCTGAACCATTTCCGTTTCCAGCCACCCGTGCTCCGGTGCCTCGGTCACATCTGCCATCTCCAGTATCCGTTGGGGACTCCATCTTCCACCAGCTTCGCTGTCAACGTGACTACTCTCAGCAGCACTCTTCCTGCCATTGACATCATCCCATTCGCTTCCCTTCCCATCGCGCACCGGACGGGAAACACCGTCATCTGTTTGCCTAGTCTCTGTTGATATTTCATTACGAAGATGGCAGGGAGGATGGTGCTTTCGCGTTGCCCTCCTTCCATTGATGGTAGGATCACTTTCATCGACAGATAACCGCCGCACGCTGTAACACTCGCTATCGATATCTAGTGCCTCTCCATCAATACGTACAGCCTCATCTTCCTCTTCCGACACTTCGCACTCGGACGAGTCTCGCTCACCCTGAGGATCCTTCACGATATCGGAATCGTTATCGCTGTCGTCATTCCGAAATGGATCATCATCTAGAAGAAATGTGACCTTCTTCACCCGACCAGTGCAAGTTATGGGCTCATTTTGGGTTTCAGGCAAATCAACTTTCACTGGTTGAGCCTCTGTCATTGATGTTTCTTGCACTTTTGCCTCGATGGATTCATTCGTACCTTCCTCTTGATCACTGCTGAAATCGATCAAATCGATCAAATCGTTGTCACTGCCACTGTCTTTCTGACTACCATTCTCAGTATCGCCTACCACTGCATCACTTTGCGCTAGATTACTATCTTCCAAGAATGTTGCCTCGTGCTTTGTCTTATTGTTTGCGCTATCAGCACTATGCGTTACA
Source organism: Anopheles culicifacies (assembly GCA_000473375.1). Classification (NCBI taxonomy): domain Eukaryota; kingdom Metazoa; phylum Arthropoda; class Insecta; order Diptera; family Culicidae; genus Anopheles; species Anopheles culicifacies. Next base: position 2,562 of record AXCM01004348.1, on the reverse strand, counting down.
AATGATTCTTCCGGCGCATCCATTACCAGATCACCATATTGCAAAGCGAGCGGTAGCGTGGTCGACGGTACCTCGAAAATGTCCTTGTGCCACTGCTCTAGCGTACTCGCTTTAAGTGTCGTTTCTTTCGCCAATGAAACCACAGCCATTGCGCCCGCTCTAGTCGTTATTACTTCCGGAGGCTTTCGCAGGCTGCGCTTTACGGCAACCCCCACAATGACCGGTGGCTGCTTAAGTTTCGATAGTTTTGGATGGATGAAATCTGCTGTGCTACTCGCGGTACGCTTCCCGCCCGGTTCCTCTTTATGAGTGCTATCGTCATCTATCACAGTCTGGCTGCCAACATCATCTGAGCCACAATTATTGGTAACGGTGGACACGATCGGAGCCAGCGTGGGCCCGTGACCAGCGTGGGCAGGACTTCCGAATGGATCCTGCATTACCTTCCTGTGTGGTACCGCATAATCCGGCTCTGTGCTGATAGTCGGACCGGCACCGGGTGACGTTTGCAGCAACAGACTTTTGATCGTTTCCATCGTTCTCGTTACATCCCAACTCTAACCTCACAGTGAAGGGGGGTTTGTTTCTCTTTGGTTCTGAATCACACCACAACCGTGCAGCTGAAACGATAGGACGGCAAAAAAGGGATACAATGTAATCTCTTTAGATGATTTCGTTTATTATTATTTGTACCTAAGCACGCAACAACGCTACCCTGCATCGCAAGAATATTCGAAGCGACTTGCCTCACTAATTCCTCACATCAGTGAGTTCAGATATTTTCCTTTTTCTTACTACAGAACCATAAATTATTTCTATCTCGGGAAAAAAAACAAGCTACAGAGCATGGACAAAAGAAGAGTTTGGTAAAGTTTGGAGTTCCATGTCTGAATTGTTCGACCAACTTTCACATAACTTTATTCAACCTCTCTACTATTACCAAGACAAGAATAAGCACGAAGATGTGCTAGTTAACATAATCTTACTATGTTGTGGAATAAGCTAACGAGTAGGTATGCCATATCAGACTAGTAATTGTTACATCATCTTTTTTTTTTTTTTTTTTTTTTTTTTTTTTGTTCTTGTATGACGGCCTGGCCGTATTAGATGTTACATCATCTTAAATATGATCAAATATATTAATTAACATTAAGTATATCTGATGGGATATAAGAACAACATGATAAAACACTCAACTTGCTCTGAATAGACTCAAATATTAGCAAGGATGTGCAAATAATATTCATTTCACTAACGAGTCCTTTCAAACTTTCCTGAGTACCGAAAACTCCAAACTCAATCCATCAGAGCGTTCACAAACTTGCCATAAACATTGGTCTTGGTTCAATATCCCGATTATTGAGCTGTAAGCTGTTACCACAACGTGAACCGTTTCGCCCAAAAGTGAATGTCCTGATCTTGACCTAACTGTATCACCTAACTGCTAGGTGTGGTTATATCGCACCTTTTTATTTTCGCTCTCCCAGCGTCTGAGTCGCATTGCAGCATAGCTACGAAACATCCAGATTCTTTTCCCCACAAAGAATCTCCTTTATACAACTTGTTTTTCAGCGCATTTTCTTTAACCATGAACCCTGCAGCTCGACATAATTTAACCTACTAATCTTGACGCCCTGCAGCTGCTTGCAGCACAAAGAACAAAGAACATGGCAACGTGATTCGGAATACAGCATGCGAGCACGCCAGTATGCGAGAGCTCCACCCAATGGAATATCATTGCTTCACACACAAACACATAAAAAAATCAAGAATAATATTCTTAGAGTCAAAGGCAACGGAGACTCGTTGTTGAGCTCGTGCAATCACACTGGGACGCTGACTTCAGCGGATCTAATGAAATTTTACACCTTTGCCCAAATCCACACTATGACCTTCGCCACTCTGCTTTCTGGATCCTTCGGGGGCAGCGTTTCGGCAATCACCAGCGAGACCAACGACCGTAAGCTCTTTGCATCATCATTTTAGCGTTTACCCATCCCTTACGGCACTGGGGGAGATGAGGTCAGTACTCCGCACGCCATCAGGGCCCGTCCCTGCAACGAGCGCCCGAAAACAATGCACAATCGACAAATCCTTGACCCAGGACGACATAGTCTGCGTCGTTCGATACGCGCCCGAGTAGGACAGCGACAATGGGAGCAAAAGTTCGTCAAACCTGAAACCAAAAGAGCAATGGAGGGCATTTCTGTTTCTTCGTGTTCTATTCACTCACATCTCGGATGTTCTAAAACCCGATTGCAGCGAGTGTGTGTGTGTGTTTTGATTTTGCATGTGAATCTCAACTCTTATTAAATTACGTTTTTCCAATGAAAGGATTCGGCAACAGCTCGCCATGTGTGATGGTAGAAATACAATTCTATAGCCAAGGGGAGAACAGGCAAAGAGTTTCACAAAGACAACAGAGTGTCGTTTAAACAAACGCCAATCACAATCAACGGTAAAAGTTATAAAGTGATAATTGACGTTTACTCTTACATTTTACTTTGAAGGAAACAAATCAATTAAGAATGTGTGTTTATCTAAGCCATTTATAGCTTTGTA
>KI423707.1:11526-23687 GCA_000473375.1 Anopheles culicifacies | reverse complement strand
AATTTGTTCAGAGCATGTAGAACTCCAGAATTGAAATCAGTTTAAACTGCAGCTGAACACAACCAACCAACTCGCAAAGTCCACGAGCTCTAAACATGTTTGAGCTACGTTCCTTGAGCTATCGAGGAGTCAAATTTGCCCAGCTTGTAAGCGCTATAAGAATATTAAAGTAACGGAAATATAAGCATAATAATTTAATGTTATTCGGCAATCTTGAACAATTTTATTACCCTACTCTGGTAATGTCTCCAACTTTAATTATACATCCCTCCCATGACTTACATTCGCTCTTGGTTACTGACGACTTTTGTCCAGTTTATCTGGTTTTCATCCAAAATCATGCGAACCAACTACCAATAAACCACGTCCGACAACCTGGACACATAACGGACTGTAGAATGCTCATGACCACGGTCTATAAAATGGGAAAAAACCGGCTCAGTGTCACATCACTCCGTACTGACCAGGTTTGAACCAGGCTTAGTGGCAGCCCAGAAAAGATCAACCATTCTTAGCGCTTGCCCAACAGCAGCATGCAGCAAACACAATCGAACGCTGATGATGAAAACCTAGCCACGTCTTCGCTTGTTCGGGATGGCTTCCTACCATTGATCGGATCATGTTTGCCAGGAGCGAAGACATGTTCAACTAAATGCGCATCGCTGGTTCGCTTCCCGCTCCCAGCGCTATTCGTCTCATCACCGGTGCATTGTGTTTGTACTTGCATGTTTCGTGCTTATTGGCTACCGCCGGCGTGCAATGGACAGGGAGGACATGGGAGTGTGGGATGGTGGTCACAGCAAGAACTTTTCATGCTCGTCAAACTCGCTCCAACGCGATCCGAAACGGCATGCTTTGACGATCGCGGTATGCTATCCTTGGGGAACCGGTTGTGGGAATGCTACGCTGACACTCTGCTGTACTGAAACGTGTCTTTCGTATTTTTTATCACGCGTTTATTTCGTATGCGTCTTGCGTACTTGTGTTGGATTGCGATGTGTTTTTATGTATTTATGCATTTCTTTTAATGATTCATTGGTATTGGGATTTACGCTTGATAAGGTATGGCAACCGGACGGATACGTTTGAGAATGTTTAATTTGACCTTATGGATTATAAATTCGAATTTTCAACATAGCTTCTTACTTCCGCTGAGGTGTACTGCGCAAATGTTTCATTTTTACAATCACTCTTATGTTTACAACGTGTTGTTTGAAGATCAGGATGGAGGTTAGATGAACAGAGTTGTTCTTATAACCTTTTTTAATAGCAAATACTTCGTATCCTCACGTATCTGTTAATAATACTTTCTGCTCTTAAGCAAAAACGAATTAAAATCAGCTCAAGAAAAACGGGGAAAAATCTGTTTGGCGTGCAACGAATTAAATTAACGTTGAAGCTATTAACCGAAACCGGGAAAAATGCTTCTCGAGACAAGCTTATGGACATTCGCAGACTGACTGCAGCCGGAAGTTTGCTGGATTCCGCTGAAAAGTACAACCGAGAAGTGATAAACGCCACAGAGCGAACGATATGCTTCGGAGGATGTACGTGGAAGAGCACGAAAAGGAAACCAACAGCCGCGAGTGCCTCGCAGGCAGGATAAAACATCGCACATAAAAACAGAAAACAATAAGCCGAACGCAAAAATGAATTAAAAGCAAAAGCTGCCAGTTAAAGAGGAAAATGCTGGGCAGGTCGCGCGAGAGATGAATAACACTCGCGGCATTTTTTCGTCGTCGAACGATGGGGATGTGTGTATATGTGATGGCACCGACATATTCCGCTGTGTGCTTACTACTTCACGCGTTTCCCTTCCAGTTTCTGCTGGCACGACCAAAGTTTGCTTCAATTCCATACGAGAATACAACACTGCCTGCCTGCCTGCTGCTAGTTGCCATTTTATCCTGGAGACTTTTTTTCTTCTGCTGCTGCTTTTGTTCAGCACGGAACGAAGGGCTGCATATGTACGATGGCACAAAACGAACAACCCCCTCTCGTGTCTGCACAAAAGAACAAAATTACTTGCCTTGCGGAAGGTTGGGGGGGCAATGCAGCGCGTCGCTGCAGGTTTGTTGCACCGCAAGCTCTCGCAGCGGCACACAGTCGTTTGAAAAAGGGAAAATTGGATGCAAAATTAAGCTCCCCATGCTCGGCAGACTATGTATTACTCCTTAAAAGCACACAACAAAGAACAAAACAAAAAAGCTAAGGGTCTCATCAAGCGGAGTAGAATTTCGCACCATTTTTTTTTTTTCGGGCTGTGCCATTTTGCGGGTTTTGTTTCTGTTCTTGGCCTTCGCAGGATTGGTATTTGTGTCTTAAAGGTGCTGCTACACACGCCACATATGCTGCTACTTTGCATCCTGGATGGATCGAGTTACCATTCTAAGAAGGATATGCGTTTTTTGTGTGTGTGGATCCTTTCGTTTTCGGGTTTTGGCGCAATTTAATGCGTAAAGAAGTGTTTTTGGGTAGAATATCTATCGTACGTTTCTAAGGTTTCCTTCATGGAAACTCCCAGGAACCAAGAAGTCAAGTTGTGGCAAGTTAATGTACGTGTTGTACATTTCGGAGCACACACCTCTTTCGAAGCTGTAGCTGCCCAGTTAAGAGGCAGAACGGAAAAAAAACACAAAACCGTTCACCAGACATTATTAAGGTGGAACTAAAAAATTTCCAAAAGTCATCCCTTTTGCGTACACTCACGCAAAGGGAGGCCTCATTTCGGTACGACCGATCGGTACGAAAACAAGGTTAATAATTCAAAACTCCCTTCCCCGTCCTCGCGAGCTTACGGAGACGGGGTAGAGGCGAACCGCAAAGCGTTCGATATTCCGAAAAGGGAGGATACGAAGCCTTTGCACGATGATTAACTGTCTGCAGTGGAGGGCAGAACCGGTCCGGGCGGGTTCCTAGGGTTTGGGTCTATTTTTATGCTTCCTTTTCATCATCCTTCCTGCGTCAGTTCGATGTCGAGTGCGAGAGAAACGTAAGCACACACACCTGTGCCTGTTGGGAGTGAAGGAAGACGATCCATAACCCCCGTGTGCAGGATGCCGCGTTGCTTTGTGCGTTTATTGGAGGTTAGAGTGGGCTGTACGATATGTGGAGCACCGGGAAAATGTGAAACCAATTTCGAATGGACGAATTTATGTGTGCAAAGGTCAAGCGTATATCAAGCGTATTTGTGCTGCTTGCGGTGATGATCTTGCTGCGGCTGGTTATATAGGTGTTGCTTTGCCGATGCTCGTCCACGGTTTGGCGATGTTTATAGAACGCTTTTCACGGCTGTTGGGCGATTTAATTGGAATTTCGAAAACCAGAGAGAGAGCCGTCGTAACGTCTTCCTTCTGCCTGTTTAGCTACGACACGCTGCTTGGATGTGCGTATATTCTAACGACTAATCGCCGTAAGGATTTGCCTTATCCGGTGCTGGATCGTCCAACATTCTTTTCTCGGACTGTTTGCCGTTTCCATTATTTGCTGGTTATGGATATGCTCTTCCTCCGAGGGACGAGTCGCCGTTGGCTGGGTTTAATAGGAACACGTCCACAGACGGGCAAAAGTTTCGTTTTCAATTTCGACTCTGCTGCCCCTGTCGTGCGCCCCCAGTGATGGCAACGGATTGCCACAAGCATAATGGGGCTTTCCTGGTTTCCGAAGAAATAAGCTACAATAATTTATTATTTCATTTTCATATAATACCTTTTACGCTTTTCGCCATTCTTTTCGGCGATTTTGGGCTGTGTGGCGATTTCCGCACACGCTTCTTATTTTTGCTGGAAACGCACAGAAATTGATGAACTTTTCTGGCCAGCACTTACGCATCAAAACAACAGAAGGAACAACACATAACGAAGTGAAAAGTGAAGAGACAAACCCATTCAGCCGTTTGATGATACCTTGTGTTCTTTTTTTCGTATTGTTGCTAATGCCCTTTTCATTCTGTTCCTTTGGACGAGACCAATCCACAAGAGTCATCTTGTTTGGGATTTAGATGGGTTATTAAAAAAGCGAAAAAATAATGCCTTCAAATCATGTTGACGATCGTCTGGATGGGTTTTTTTTCTGCTCTCCTTCCCGCCTTTCTTATGGCATCATTAGACGACGACTACAGAGGATGGGCGCACGAGATGTGTCCCGATTGAGATCCTGTGACGAGCAGGATCAACCCGCACGGGATGAAGCTTTGGAAATTTGTGAATGCTGACTTGCGTGATGATCAAAACACTGGTGGAATACGTTCGGTCATCTCGACCCGGGATGGAAAATGATGACATAAACTTGAATTACTAAAAAAAAAACGGGATATAAACAAGACAACAATAAAAAGAACACAGAGCGCCTCAAATACTGCATCTCCGCATGATGATGTGGCGAAAAATCTGACGGCCCCCGGTTATCATTAATCATGAATATGTTCAAAGTCGGCTAAACATTTTTCACAGTATTTAAAGTTCGCTTTATTTATAGAACGTTCACGCGGAGCGCATCGAATTGGAGGATGGCCTGCAGCACAAACAGCACGATCAGGTGCTTGTCTGCGGATTCATCTTCGTATCTCATCTCGTGTGCGTGTGAGGAATTGTTCCCCTGATTGTTGTCCATTTTTGGCTGGGTAAAGAGTACGGCTGTGAGGTTCGGATGCATGAACGAAGCTCGCTGTTTTAATAATGGCGGAGCGCGAATTAACGTCTTGTTTGCGATGTATTCCGCTCACCATCTTTGCCATTTGTGTGATGCTCTCGGCAGCGCTGATGAAATCGGCATTTGATAACGAAATGCCTCGTTATCCAGCAAAAGTGTGTCCATAACTCAATCACTACATCGTTGTTTGGTGGTTCATAATCAGCCACACCATGCTTCGGTAGCGCTTGGTTTGGGTTCGCATCAATTTGGCAAGAATGCAAAATGTTTCGGACGGGTTCTTCCCTAAAAAGCAAGATGGCAAACGTCGCCATACGGTTGCTGTCCACTTTCGTCCAGGAAGAATCGATAATTAGCTCGTATTCTGGTTTTTGGAAGAAGATGAGATCTTGGGTCTTCACCACAACCGGATGTGGAGAGGGGTGTTTCGTTGAGTGTTCATATGCAGCAGAAACTCGCCAAAAGAGTATGCTGTCAGATGGCTGTCGCTTTCGGTGATGTAGGTTTCGGTTGCGTATTTCTTGGCCGAGGGCCATCATTTTGAAAGGGAGCCAAAACTTTCCGAACACACCACCAAAAAAACACTGGGAGTCAGCTTTACGATGTGGGCAAATTAAAGGCTATTAAACAAATATATTTCCTATATAAAATCTCATCATCCCGTGGGTAGCACGCTGTGTGCTTTTACTGTCTTTGCTGCAACTCTCCACCAACCGACAGGACTGATGAGTAATTTATGAATATTTATGTGACGTATCCGTCTGTTTCCGTCGGGCTCTGTCCGTGCGGGCGGAAATTAGTCAGATTAAGACCTCAGCTCTCTTTGCAAACGGATGGATGCGGATGGTGATATACTTGGATGGATGGGGTCTGTACCGTTCCCCCAGATGGCGTCGAATGCGGACCCCCAACTTGCGGTTATCCAAGAAAAGAAGGACGCTTTTAACGATTGTCGTAAGCTGTAGCGTTTTACGGCTTTCCACACCATTGGCGTGGAAGGTGGTCACTGTGAATGATGGCGATGGATGCTTAATTGCATGTTCGCTGATGTCGATCTTAAGTTAATGCGAGCTTTTACTGCAATCGTATCTTAAAACACTGAAATAAGTTGTCAGTATTGATGGTCGTGAACGGCGTAATGACAAACCCTTAAAGAGCCATTTGGGCGATTCTGTGTATCGCCTGGTAACGAAGTTTGCCCTATTAGGTTGCAGTTTATTGTAACAATTAAAACATATGTACAGACTTATAGTTGTTAAGGATAACTTTTGGACAAGATGTTGCATAATCCTGTTCCGATAAATACAAGGAACGCGCAAGCATCAAGTGTGAAGATTCTTCCTGTGCGTGTTTGCTAGAGCATGTTGTAATTTATTCTAACACCTGAGCTTGCCCCGAACACCCCGAAACCCAGCGGGAGGGATAGCCATGAACTTTAATTCTATGCAAATTTTCCTCACCCTTACAACACAAGGCAGGAAAAGTTCGCTCCCCTGGGGAGATTAAAAACTTTCCCATAAAGGATTGAGCTGTGGAGGGTGCTGTGTGGCGTGCGGGACAGAGCAACCGGCTAGCGGATCGATATGTGCGTGTGCACACAAGTGATGTGGATTGCGTGCAAAGGAATGTGCACAGTGGTGAGTGATAGAATGCGGTTTGTCTGAAGCACTGGCAAGGCGAGGAGGGGTTTCATGTTTTGAGCGGAAGGATGAAGCCCCGGGATGTGATGCTTCATGTGTGCGTGTGTGCGGTTGTGAAATATGCGTTCGACCTCCTATGGTTATGATTGGTGTGGTTGTATCAAACCCTCCCAGGCTCAACACACAACCTCACTTGGTCACAAGTGGAAGCAGAGAGTAACAAAAATAACCTCGCATCCTTGTATTTTATACCCCCACATCCCCTCCCTTCCCCCTTCGTTACCCCTTCCCCTACAGCAGCTCATTGCACCCGATGGTTTGTGTTTTTGCTAGGGTTTTTGAGCAGTAGAGTGGCAAAGTTCTGTTAAATTGATTAAACCGATGACGGTTGGGTAACAAGAGATGATTTATTGTTTCGAGTGTGGCGAATGAGTTTTTGGGGTTAAAAGCATCATGCCGAAAACGGGTTGTTGTCTTTTTCGTGGGCATTCATTTTTTAACTCCACATAATTCCGGATTTTTTTCTGTTTTCACTGGCATCCCGGAAAGGCCAAAGCTCCATATCCTGTCCCGCACGCCAATATCGATTCGGAATCCTCGTTCGGTTGGTCACAGCTGCCTGGGGATAGGGAGGAAAGGAGCCGGTTGCGGTGTTTTACACGTGACGACTGATTATATTTTTTGCGATGATTTCCAACAAATCAAATATTTCACCGTCGAGTTGTGGGAATATTTGAACACTGGTTTTGCTCACGTACTGCATGGTTTGTGCTGACTTAAGGATGCCATACACGATGGTAGTGTAGAGTGTAAAATTTTGGAAAAATAAAGTTTTTGAACTTACATAAGTTTAAAATTAATAACATTGCAGAAAGCTTGATCTTCTTACACAAAAAAGTGTAGCCTTCAAAGCTTGATCACCAAATTGTAAAATTAATTGTTAGTTAAATAGATGTCTCAATTTTAATCCATTAGACAAATATATGTAAAATAATGCTACCTCTATTCCGAAACCTTAATAAGGAAAAAATCAAATAGGTTGGCGTATGAAGGGTTAAATGTAATTTAAACAACAACAAGTTGACAGCTTTGAATGAAATTAAACTCGTAACAAGATTTGCGAAAGTAAGTTAAATTTGAAAGTAATTTATTGTGGGTTTTGTTTATTATTTTTTTGTTCAAATAGAAATACCAGGTATCGCTTTTCATTAGAAATTTAAACCTCAAATCAATGTAATTGGTTGGGAGATATTTCCAACCGTTCTTTCTGCCCATGACTTTTGCGGATTCACGAAACAAATTATTTTTACCATGAATAATAAAATAATAAATTAAGCGTACGTGTATACACTCCTTAATGCACGTTAAATAATAAGTACAAAAAAGGATACAGTTTACAATCTGTAAAAAGTTACAATTTCATAGCAAAGTCCACTAGCAGGTGTTTGCTTTGTTTTTCAACTCCATTGTGGTGAAGCTGCGATAACAAAAGGCATATTCTCGATAAACGAACACCGCGGTAAAATGGAAGCAATGGTTTATTGGTGCACCGTCATGAATATTCCATATGCACCTCATCTAATCTCCAACCGTAACGAATGGGTTAACAAATGAAGATGAACTCTTCTGGAATGGCATGGCAAGTGCATCATATTGCCCCCTGGATGGTGTTGCAGTTTTTTGCTCCTACTTTTATCAATGCTGTATGGGTGTGAGTGGGGTAGATTATTTTTGTACCGTCCATTATTGGAGCAGTTGCGAGCACAGGGACAGAGGACGAACGATCGTGCGCTGGTTAACGAATTGAGTGGATTGAAGAAAAAAAAACTGTCCATAAATGAATGCGAAACGTCATTGCCCTCGTTTGTTGTGAAACGGATTATAAAATTAATATCCTTATGCAAAGATAACCAAAAAAAATCCTTTTTGAAGCGTTTCTACATTAGAAGCTTCGGATTCAGTAAAGCTTGTTTGTTGCGCTCATTTTTATCTGACTGTCATAAATGTCCACACTGTTTTTTTCCTTCTCTCCTTCAAGCCAGTGATGGTCATCTACCGACAAAATGCAGTCACATTCGGATACCTAATGAATGTAATAATACACTCGTGTGCGGTACGAAGACAACGTTTGTGGACGTGGGCGAAAATAAGATTCTTGCCATTCGGTGACTTCAATTTTGATAAAGAAGCGATAAACGACCATTCCTAATGCATTTCACGACGTTTGGTCGCGCTGCAATACAAGCGAAGGTACGAGAAATGCCGGAGGAGATCCGTATTATGCCGTTTGCGTGACTCTCCCCTGCGAAACATATGAGGTCATGCTCAAGGATACCGCACGGCTGTGCGCTTTGGAAATATGATAAAAAATGATGGTAAATTAAGTTTGATCGCTTGCTCAGAACATATTCGCCAACAAATCCACTCCAACGCTAAGGAGACCTTATTTTCGGGTGTTGTATTGCTATCACCCGGTCGTTGGAGGTAATATTCTAGAATGTTTGCATCCACATCGGTGTGGGTTGGGAACACCTTTCTCCCGCCAGCTTGGTGGGTGTTCTGCAAAACAATGCGCGAAAGAATCGTGCCATCATTCTTAAAACTTGTTTGGTTGATGGTTTGCATTTTACTGCGTGATGGAAAATCTTATGACTAACCAGCATTGCTTGACACTGTCCAAGGAGAGAGAGCGTGTGTTGCGGCTGGCTTACTTGAAGAAATGTCCCGACTTACAGCTGTAGCTTGCGTCACGGAAAGTCTATTTGTCAACCGAAAACCATTTTGAGTTTTATACCCGTAAAGGTTAAGGAGCGTTTGATTCGAGATTAAGCGTGCTTGCCAACAAATAAACACATCCAATAAAGCTGTTAAGCACTCGTTCAACGAAGCCTCGCCTCTGAATATGTCACACCTTGTAATGTTTGTCACATGTGAAGCAAGCCAACAGGCAGCAAAATATAATCTCGTCATAGTGCCAAGAAACTGCTAAATTAAGAAACCTGCATAAGAGCTGTAAAGACGCAGACGCCTCTTTATGATGTAATTTTCCCATGGCGTGGAAAAAGGTTCGCCCTTATCTGGTGGCTTCATATTTTGTAGAGGATCTCCAGTAAAGCGGATGTAAATCGTTTTCGTAGACGAGACGAAAATTTATGCTTTTTGATGATGATGGTGGCGACCGTTGACGGACGCGCACAGCTGGTCACCTGGTTGAAGGCGAACAACGAGAGTGCCGCTGGCAACTCCAGTAACTTTGAGCCAAACTCCAGTATTACCGGCGTTTGCCCACGCGTGCCCCAACTTCTTCATCCGTGAGAGTATGCCCTTGAGGCGAAGGCCAACGTTTAATCCTTTTTTTGCTTCTTCTTTCGTTGTGCTTTGTCTTCCACCCTTCGTACCGATGCTTCGAGCGGTGTTCAGCTTCTTTAGCATACCGGCCGAAAGTGCGCTGTGGTTTTTGCCTTACTTTTCGCATGGCTCGTTTCGGTTTTAATCTTTTCGATCGACTATCGTCCCGCTGACGGAAGACTGACGTTGCAGCATAAGATATGGGCAGCGGTGTAGGTTGAGTGCCGTCGGGGGCGTGTGAAGCATGCTGTCGTACAAACGGTGCCCTCTTGAAGCGAGTTTTATGATGCAGGCTCGCGAAACCTAATGGAGCGATTTACCGGTGGAGCGCTGGTCATTGTTGTAACTGGAGCTCGGCAGACCCCGGAGGGGAGCGTATTGTGTTCGTGCTCGGACGGGGGGCGGAGAGTCGGGAAGAAGAACACTGCTCCGCCGGCTGGCCTCGATATGATCTGGGGATTAATTTATCGGCAATGGTCATGAAATGGTTTTGAACCTGAACCCGTGCGGGACCAACACAACAAGGATGTGCCGCACCATCTACACCAAATCCCCAGCCCGGACGCAAAGAAAGCTGTAGCGTAAGAAACAAAACACAAAAAAAAACAGATGGGTTTGCACTCGAGGGGCCAAGGGTCCTTCTCATACGTTACTGACGAGACCATCCGGTTTCCCCCTCAGGGGTAAAGCCCATCTTCTGGCGTTGGTAACGGCGGATCAGTTCATGATGATGCTTCCACACGGAACAAACGGAACGGCACGAAACAAATGAGCCAAACCTCCTCGCTGTGGAATGGCAAGCAGGAAAACGATTTCATCAATTTGTTTCGCTCGACTTCCCGAAACGCAAAACGATAGAATGATTACACCCATGGGGGGGGGGGGGAGAATGGGTGGTGTTAGTTTGATGCCTTCGTAAGTCCCGAGCAGAAACCCTTTGGTGACTCCGGCACGGTCAACACAATTCCTTCCATTCGCATCCATTCGCAGCCATAGTTTCTTCCAACGGAGCGAATCTCCCGCAGGGCACTCGTAAGGATTTTTCGCTCGTTTGTTATGATCATTGCGTTTCGGTGAACATTGGCCGTGACCTCTGGTGATCCTTTCCGTCGTATTTCATTATCATTATTATCACCGACGGCTAGATAGGGAACCGGAACGATCACCGTACTGTTCGTGGCTGTCTCTCTGAGTGGCTCATCGGTGAGTAATATTGCTTTGTGCATTGGCCATTCGTAACGATTTGCTCGTTATTTAACTGAACCCAGTACCATGACAATACGGGCATGAATGGGTAAGGACACCCTAACACCCAGGGATAAGGATGTAATGAATCAATAATCGGGAAAAATGGTTTGGATTATAAGTAAGGTTTATTAGTTACTCAATCGGAAACGCATCAAAATGGAATACATTTACAATCATGTAACTATTTTATCGATCCGTACAGCATTGTAAATAATGGCAAATATTGTAGCTTACAAGCTGTTTATGTCAATGTTATTGATAATCTATGTGCTTTTTGTTTTTGCTGTTGCCGATTAGTATGAAGACAAACACTAGGAAAAATAATTAAATTCTGTTGATTACGACAGTTCCTACTATTATGTGTCCACATTTCTTTGTGCGTGTAGAAAATATAAATAAAATGTAGATACATATTGAGTTTGTCATTCGAGGTAAATTAAATTTATTTATTTTCATTCTTTCGTCTCAATGGTTCACCGAGTAGTATTATTATTTACTCGCTTTTAATCAAAGTCAAACGTCCATTAATTACGCAACGGAAAATATATCATTATCGAAATCCTCACACTAATTAAAATGCTTTTCCATAAAAAAGTGAGGAATTCATGTGGAATATTTTCAAAAATTAAAAATAATAATCAGGTTTACTCAGATGGAGTTTTTAAATGATGTTGAGATGCTGATAAAGGGGTCTGAAACGCAGAAGTGAATTATATGAACTACCGAAAATGAATTCTGTAAAGTAATTATGAGCTAGATTAGTGGCTAAAAGATAAGTGAACAAAAAGACACCAAAGTTGGATTGCTATTTTTCGGAATCTTCGCACGTGTCTCACATTTATAAGTCTAATAATTTCATTAGATTTTCTCACATCATTAGTGCCTCATGTATTAGTTTGTTATCTTCATTTTTTCTTGGTCAGCTAAGTCAAAAGTATGTTGTGGATACATGAATTGAATATGCTTTAAATTAGAAAGCTTTGAAGATGGCATCTATGAAACAATCCAGTAAACAATGATCGATAAATTCAATCGGGTTGTATAATGTAGAAAGATTTATTACGTACAATGTGAGTTCTGGACGATTTTCAATGAAAATATATTGTAAATCTCAAACATATTTATAATTACCCCTTGAAAAAATAATTTTCAACAAATATTTATTTTGAATAAAAGAATCTGGACTGGTATTAGGAAAATATTCTTAATAGAAATCCACTTGTTGATTTGGCTTGCTAGTTTCTATGGAAATCTAACAGAGTCCAAACCATCCAA
>KI423707.1:0-11426 GCA_000473375.1 Anopheles culicifacies | reverse complement strand
TAGTTTCTATGGAAATCTAACAGAGTCCAAACCATCCAATCGAGCATAAAAAAACTAGTGGAAAGTATTAAAGACCCTATAAAAAGTTTTGTGAAAGAATTTTAAGTATTTCGGAAATTCTTCTTAGAAATGTTCTCGCAAAAATTTCTTCAGTGTTTTTAGAACTTATTTTTGTCTACAATTTCTTATTATTAGAAATATCGTGATGACCATCATGAAAGATCCTCCTAGCAACTATTCAAATACTCAAGAAACGAGCATCAGACCCTTTATTACTTCATACAAGTTTAATCTTTCTTGAGCGTGACGTAATTAATGGACGTCGTCTCATGCCAATTTGCTCATAAGGTGAATCAGCGAAAGATGAATTCTTTTAGACTGAATGCGTGTAGTTCATATTTTTCCTTGTTGAACAAGCATCAAAGCCCAGTGTAACGCAATCCAAACTTGGGTAATGTATCGAGAGAGGTTCCCTTTTCATGCCTGTTGGACGGTTGAACAGTTGCAGCTTCTCGATACATTCGACTGGAACATGTTATAGTGCCCTTGCTTGTACCATCGTGTAGGCAGTTCTCCCGCCCTGTTGGTACCGTCATATTTATCGGTCCCGAAGCAAGCAACAGGCGACTCCTTTAACCTGACACCTGTCCTGTCGTTGGGAGTGTCTTCGCGTGCAGAAGAATGTGCGCGATAGCGGCTTGCGTGTTGTGACGTTACAGAACCCCGTCCCTTCAGACAGGGATGCGCAAGGGCAGGGTGCTACAATTTATTGCCATCCCCCCCGATGGCTGCAAGAAGCTGGAAACGACACGGTGTTTGGGCGCAAAACTGCTTGCCAATATCTAATTGAAGCTAATGTTGGTGGATGTTGAAACGTGCACATCGATTGATAAACATCACCATCAGCCGGGCCACCTCAGTAATGACCGGTACCGGCGGGATGAGTCGTGCGGAAGATTTACTGTCGTTCTTTTTATCACACGAAGCGTGTTCGGCATTCTGCCGGCCCGGACAGGAGTTTCCTGAACTCTTCGACATTTTGTGATTAGTGTTATTATTTTTTCGTGTATTTTATTTTTTCATTTTCGCTCACTTTGCAAACCATGGAGTGAGTGTTGTTCTTCCTCCGTAGCGTCCATAAATAACGACCAACGTGTAACGCTTGGCTAGGCAGAATTGTGCTGCCTAAGGTATGCTTTTCTTATGGTCCACTCCCGAAGGCGATTCCCTGTTCTCGGCACTAATGGGCTGCACGGGTACATCTGGTAGTGGATTTTCATTAGCTATAAATCGATGCTTATCTGCGACAAATCTAGGACGTGTTGGATGTGTGTAATCTAGTTTCCTTCTTCGCCTATCCCGGCATACGTGCGTTCGGAGCTACCAACCATAGCTCAATTAAGAAACTGAAATTCTCCACAAAGCCTCACAATAGCACAGTACCAGTTGAAGGTTGGTTTTTTCCTCCAGTGATCACCAAAAACAGAACGACACCACGAAGTTCTTATTAATGACACCCGGATTCCGATCGATAGCCATCGCATTAATCGGCATCTTCGGTGATCGTCTGTGCGTTTGTGTGTGCGCAAAAGAAAAAAAAACATACAGGGAAGGGAAGTGAAGGGATGAGAAAGCGTGAAACCGTACACCTTCGACATAAATCTGACCCTTTTAATGATGAGACTCGACAGGTTTGAGGTGACACCGGAAAGCCTCCGAAGTATTTCTCTGGAACCCCGGAGGCGATCGGGACATTCGTTTGTAACAACACAACAACTCGTATTTCTCACGAGAAATCATACGTCTGCAGAGTGTAGAGACAAGGCAAAACAAAACAAAATGATTCGAATCTGCCATTCTTACGTGCCTCTGAGCCTCAGACACAAGCAAAAAGGCAAGAAAAATGAACTCAATTAATCAAACGAACGTACATGCACCTTTTTTTTCTCTCGCTTCCTTTCGCAGCCTCATTGTTTTGACTTGTCCCTCCCTCCCAGCCACCCATCATTACCGGTATCGCATCATTCTCGCGAAAGATTCTTGTTTCAGGTTCAATTTTTGGCAAATCTTCGTCCAAACCGGACCAAACCGGTGTATATTCATCCGGAAGCGTGTCAGATACCTTCTGGCACAAAAGGTTGGCGGAAAAAGAAAATCGTCATCATAAAATTGCCATAACAATCCGAAGCTCCTTCTCGATCTTACTTCCAAACTTTCGAGGAACATCCATCCCTCCCTCCCCCAAAACTGCGCTTGGACGAGATATCCCAAGTGGTGTTGTCATGATTTTTTGATGATTTATGAACGGTATTAGTCCGGAGGATGCTGGATGACGAGCGTGGATGAGGACCGATCGTTATCAATTGTGAAGAATGACAATATTTTTTTCTCCCACCCCCTCCTCTGACAGGACACCACCAGGAGGGTTGTTTGCTTTTTTGCAAAATTTGTCAAACCGAAAGTTGCCATACTGTTTTTTTGTTTGTTTGTGTTCTCTTCCCATTTCCATTCATCCAATCAGTTTTGGCAGTTTTTTTTTGCATTTTTGCCTTTGTTTTTCTCCTTTTCATTGTCAGTCGTAGGCGGATATTGGGTTTTGTTTTCGAATTGTCTTTTGAGCCGTATGTTTTTATTGTTTTTCTTTCCCTCGATTGTTATGCCTCCCTCGGACGGTATCATCCCTTTTGCCTATTGTCTTGTCACTGTCATGGTTTATTTCGCCGTATTTCGGACTGTCGTTTGAGTGAGTGGAATTTATGAAATTTTGTTTAAATTTGTTCATACCTCATTTGGCTTCTTGTTTTTCTTTGCTTTTTGTTGCACGTGCAAGTGCTTGTGTCAACTGAAATTACAAAGGAAAAGGTCACAGCAGTAAGGCAAACAAAAACAGTGAAATAAATTGCCACCAAATCGGGAAACGTCTGAGCAATGAACGTACTGACCTTTATCTAAAACAATCAAACTTTCAATTATGATGAAATGAAAATGGAGGAAGCCGGGAAATGGCTAAGGGGCCACCATTTAATTTGGAGCTCTGTAAGTGATGGCAAATTTTATTTACTTTGCCAATGGCAGTTTGTTCTCTTTGCCGTTGACAAATGGCACGTGAAAATCTGTCAAATTGTTGTTACTTTTAAAATTAACCATTTTGACATTTTAAGAGTGAAAAAATGTAAATTGTGCATAAACTTCAATATCGGTAAAGCATCTACTGAATGCAACTAAATTTACAAGCTAATACACTGTTAATTATTTCAATTAACTAAGTTTGGTCTAAGTTTGTTCCTTTTATCAAGTAATTGCTATTCTTCCGATGGTTCAAATGTGTGGCTGCTCAACACCTGTTCCAGACAAGCTGCATAAATTGCACCAGAAACCCTGCACAAATCCCTTTTCTAATTGGCTATTTGGAATAATTATTTTGGTTCATCCGTTTCATTTGGTTCATTAATTTACCTCGCTCCGTCGCCTTCCTCGTCGGACCTCTATTCCAACCTATGTTTGATTAGAATTTCAATCCAACCCAATTCTAGTCAAAGGGTGGCTAATCATATGCAGGATGAAACAGGGCCTGGTAATGCATGTATATATTGTTTCATGGGAAAACAGTGCCAATACTAATGCTTTATCACTTTTTTCTCACTTAAACATGCGCCCGTCTGTCTGAAAGAGAGAGAGGAAAGAGTGCATAGAATAGGAAAGCGATATAACAACACATTTCGGTACTGTTTCGGCTTTGCTAATTCCTATCAAAATAATGCTGCATAAACTATGCGCGATGTCTATTTGTATTTGAGCTCGAGTATGGCTTATTGATTCATTGAGTCGTACATATTTAGCGCGAAAATGGGTTATTTGCAAATGTTTATAACATGTTTGTATCAAACAGAACGGGGCGCGAGGGAGTTGAGATAAATCATTCCCCCCACAACCGTTCCGTCGCTCTAACGCAGGGTTGCAGGCATGAATGGCGGATCGAGCATCGGCATCTATTTATGAGTTTGGCATTGTGAAAATGATTCGAAATATTGCTGTTAATCGATGTGTGAATTCCAACCCCCGTGCAACTACCCCCTCGCTCGTATGTTTGGCTCTCTACCATCGGGTTTTTCGATATTTATGCTAACAATCCCGCAAAGTCCCGCAACCCTTCGTCACACACACCAAATATTTCAGTCCGCTCACACTCGAACGCATTGAATGATTCGAGAATGGAATCATCAGTGTTGCACGGTTTTGCGTTTTGTGTTGATGTTTGCCGAGAATTTTCAGCTCCATAAATTGTGCCGATACGTGTGTTTGTATCGGCAAATTGGGACATTGATTCGTCGAAGGATGGGCCGTGATTTTTTCGAGGGTCGCCCGTGGGTAGAGTTTTGAGCTACGTAGAGCTATGCGTGAATTTTATTCATACCCAATTCTGAAGCTGTTTTTTTATTATTGTGATGTGGCATCAGTATCGGCATTTCTTTCAGGCGTTTGTTTTTTTGCCTTCGCTCTTCTGTACTTATGTTGAGTAAATATTTGAACAGTAATCATTGTCAGATATTCGTTTTTTTCTCTCTCTCTCTCTCTCTCTCTCGTTGCTATCTCTGTTTCTTCTTTCATTTTGCGGCGTACCGTTTGAAAGTCAGCGAATGAATTGGCGAACGGGAACGCTATGTTTGAGGTTAAATATTTGTTAAGAACACGTTTTTTTTTTTTTGCCAGCCTGTCTGGACGGTGCTATGCCTCGTTCGCTCTCTTTGCCAAAGTCCGAGTCAAATGTTTGCGTTTGACGGGCTGGAATATTTCATACACACACACAAAATAAAAAAAAACAACAACATTCACCTCTGGTGTATGAAGCTGTCATCTGATATCGTAACGAATTTACCTTTTTATTTTTCAAAGGTTGTTTGCCGCCGACAGACAGCTAGTGTTTGAAAAAGTTTTGTTTTGATATAAATTTCTCACCAATGCCTTTGCCTCTTCTCATTGCTGTGGAATCGAATTTGTGACAAGTCACTTAGGTCACATCAATGATCGTATGCAGTTGTACTGTTTGCCAATTATGCTGATATGATTATGATTATGTTACTGGTTTATTTTGCCAGTAACTTCGTTTGGCAATAATGACATTGATTAGATTTACAGTCGTTGCCATTAAATTTTACATCCAAGTCATCAATTTTTGACACTGTGTGCTAGTTTAGGCTGTTAAGCTTTAATATTAGACTGCGACTGTAAACAAAACCAAACTAACTTTTATAATCAAAATGCAACATTAATTGTTGTTATAACATGTGTGCATTTATTGTTATTATAATTACTAACTTTAAAACAAAAACCTGGTAAAATTCTTCAATTTGATGAACTAAAGCCAACATTTTGTTTATTTTTTGTTAAAGTTTTGAGTTAAAATTGATGTCGCTGAGGTAAAAATTGATGAGTGCTGATAAAGAAATTGACAAAAAAGCAAAAATATCAAAATTAAGTTGCTATTTGACGGCAACGATTGTATTGAAACCACGTTTTTTAGTTATTAATTCAATATTTAGTCCTTTAGGATTTTCGGAACACATATTCATGAAGTAGAAGAATAGAAAATAGAAAATTCATGAAGTGTTAAATGCCGCCAAAAGTTATAAAAAAATATGTATGGAAGGTTTTTTATCATTTAAACAAGCTCTGTACAAACTATTTTCTAATTTAAGGACGAATAAGTTATCTTAGAAGCATAACATAAGCTACCTTTGAGAGGAAACCCATGTTCCTATGAGTTCCAAAATAAGCAACCTGCATGAACCTAGCGTATAGTGTTCTACTTGCAGCAATTAATTTCACCAATTTCCTCTCCCATTCTACGGTGGGGGGGATAGATTTCAGCTTTTGAAACGAAATCAAGCGACATTGTAACTTTCCCGCGCAGCACCTTTTTATCTCGCGCCGTTGCAACACCGGCCGGCATTAATCAGAACGAAATGCAGACAACGAAAGACAAAAGATATGAAAATTAAAGTTTTATTTTCCCAACAGTTGGGACCCACACTTTCGGTCGAACCGGATTGCGATAGTTTCAGGTTTCGTTGATCGAACGGGGAAAGGGAAACACACTGCAACGACTTGTCGCTTCTGTTCCAAATCCTGCACGCATTGCCTCAACCTGCAGCCCTTCGTGTGGAACAGGTTTAACGTAGCGTTCTCTTTCGGCCGAAAAAAAACCACAGGCCTCTGGTAAATGGAATAACGTGGACGTATGCAAGATAAAACAAGATTAATTAATTTTTATTGAATTCTTACCTTCGGGGTCCCGAAATCTTCCCACAAAAGAATTAATCTTTCTTGATGGTTTGCCTTGTTTAGGGGGTTTTCTTTTTACATTTTCCTCTTTTGATAAACATACGGGAGTCAGCTTAACCGGTGTGCGAGACCTTCTTAGCGGTATTCGCCCGGCTTCATTCGAAATGACAAACGAAGCAACATCGTTATCTGCATTATTTTTCCATCGTGCTAGAACCAAATGATGGAAGGTGCGACAAAACGTCTGCTTTTCGTATTATTGGATACATCTAAATGCGTTTTTTTGTTGTGTTTATTCCCATCTCTCCCTATTCTTTGGAATCTGAAGGAAAGCTCATAAAAAAACGTATGTTGTTTGTCAGACGGTTCGGTATCTTCAGCTGCCAATCGATTGGAGAAAATGGAATACCTCAATGGGTAAAACACATCCCCAGAACATGTAATCGCAACGCAACCCGTTCCCTATTCAATGGCAATCAGAAACGGTCAGCAGAGAGGCATCTATCCGTGCTGCGGTGTACCTGTTTAAGAGCATTCGTGTTGGATAATAATTGACAAATCAATCAAAGCTTTCAAATCGCTACATTTGCAGGATTGTTCACCGCTGTAGCCACGTTTAGGATTAATGGTTGCGTGTGTCTAGCGTTTGCAAAAGCTATTGGCTACGCGGGATCACACGTAGACGAAGGAAGGTTCTGTCTGGAACCTCAAAATATGCTAAATCGAGAAGGTGAATCTATCTTAATCCCACCGGTTCCCAGCCAGAGCGTTGTTGGCTCGGGATTAGAACCTGCAGCTAAAAACCGATCGCATGGATTGGATCGACAGCAGAATGGGCACTCGGAATAGCGGGATGTGGCGAATTAAAAATCCATTAAGACTGCACGATTGTGATGATCTGGGTACGGTCGTCAGGTCAGCGGTTATTAGTTGCTAATCGTCCTGGCTCATCTCATCGTTTGATGTCTTGCGCCTGTGAGGCACGATACTTGGTAAGAACCATGGCAAGATAGAATCTTGCAGGAAAAACTATGCTAATGGTCATTGACACGTTTGAGTGTACCACAACCACAACACCGAATGCCAAGAACGGAGCAATATGAAGAACTTGTTATACAATAAACGGCATTCGGGAAGCAGGGTATCAGTTCTAGATGATGTCTTCAAATTTCATTATGCTAGTATCGATTTTCCATCACCAACGATCACACGGAACCTGACCCAGAGCTGGTGTCCATAAATTATTCATTGCCAAGCGTTCGATTGATCTGAATTTTTGGGATCGACAAGGAGCAGCAGCAGCATGTAACGGTCAACCCCCCGAAAACTTACCATCATGTTTCTTTAATCGAAGGCAAAGCCCTGTAAAAAGGGACGGGAATTATTTTATTGAAATCTCATCTCCTGCAACGTTGGAAAATAACTTAATTCATGAATATTCTACCATCAATATTCTATCACGAAGCACCAAACATGGCACGGAAGTTCGTTGCAGTCCGGTCTGGTGGAAGCAACCGATATATATTAGAATCGCGTCGATCTTCCGGTCGATTTATTAGCCACGCTCTCCGTTTCGACACAGATGCCGGTCCAGATGGCCTTTTAATGCTCTCGGAACGCTCAAATTCAATGTCCATGGTTTTTTTTTTCTACTTCTACCGGTTCGTCCTTTCCATGCTGTGTGCGTGAGAGACACGTACGGCGAAAGCAAACAATCTCGTTAACGAAAATCCGTTTAAAGCACACCACCTTGCTTTGGAGTCGTTTTGGAAGGAAGAGCCGAAATATTCGGGTACCCTCCCGGGAGCAACAAACACACAGGTTGTGTACGCTAGAGCGTGCAAAGCGTGGAAAAGAATAACAAACTTCCACCCCTGATCCCCTCTTGCGCACCGAAATCGGCATCGAAACGAATGAGGCATATCATTAATTCGGAAAACATAAACATACTTTATGTGCGCGCCTCGGTACAGTGGAGAGTGAGCTATTTCGCTTCGCTTCTTCTTCATCTGCAGACGGGAACGGGCCATTTCAGCTTGCAAACTCTCGCAGTCGTTGCAGAAGAATGAAAGACATGTACGGGGACTAACTATTAGCGGTAGCAGAAGTAGCAAGAACCACGGGTTGCTGAACCCATGCCCCGGGTTGGTAGGATATTCCCGAGAATCACAAGTCTCCACGATTGGACTTTGGGACTTGGGTAGAAATGGTCATCGGCTGACTGGACCACCGAACGCACCGAACAGTTTCCAAACGAGAAAGCAGGAACCCCAAGAAACACACAGAAACGACGAACAAATAAGGCCCCGCTAGCATCTACCGTATGGTAATCAACCGTATGGTGGTTCTGGACTATGAAATAGATCACTCCCAGACAAACCGTGGCTGGTCAGTCGTCTTACGCTTTCTGTCCGCCTTTTTCTTCGCATTCTCCCTTGCTGGTGATGTAAAACGATGTGGGATAGGCTTCCATTTCGGGGTGACAGGCGTTGCGTCCGAAGCAGCGGAATCGACGGCCGTTCCGGTTTGCTGCAGAATGTTGCTCTGTGTGCTCTTCGCTTTACTGTTTGCGAGAGTAGATTGCACATTACATAGACCACGACCTCCAAGTCATCGCCGCGTGTGTCTACCTACCGGCCCATGCGCTGATGGAGACGATACGTAGTATTAATGTCGGAAGATATTTCTCCTGACGTCTCAACGCCTTTCGGAAACCGAACGCACAGAGACTCGTCCGCTGCTGTAGGAGGTGGGTCTTAATGTCTGACAAAACTGGTGTAAATGCAATCGTTTAAGCGAACAGCGAAGTAATTTAATATTCTTCATTTATAAGCACATCAGCTTTGAGCCGAAAAATTCAATTGCTCCCGTGTGGGTGAGAAAAGGGTGTATGGGTGGTGTGGCTGTGGCTTCCTAACTGTTTTCCTTTCGAGATTGAAAGCCGTACCGGGAGGGCCCGGCTGTATATTTTACATCCGATCAATGTATCTTTCACCGAAAGCCCTGAAGTAACATCCATCTTTGAAGGTGCTTTTGGTAAACAGTTTCAAATAAATTACTTGTCATCCATTTTCTACGCTGTCTCTGGTCCGGTGAGGGATACCGTGCGTTTTTTCTTCTTTTTTCCTTCACCTTAATACGTAATGAAAACGGCCACCAGCATTTTTTTTTAAAGAAGAGCTACCTGGGCGTAGCATTATGTCCATCGTGTGGAGGCAGCGTCAAGATGGGAAGGAAGTCTGATTCTGGAAAGAAAAATAAGATAAGACTTTCTAGCCCTGGACGTGATAAATTTGCGTCTATCGAAAACAGGCACATTGACTAGCAAAAGCTGTTGGGAAATCGGTGCTAAAGCATCCATTTCGATTGAGTTTCTCTTTTTTTGTTGTTGCTGCGTTGCTTCCTCCACCCAGTGCGCGGAGAAGCTTTAAGCCATGAAGGCAACACAGGCACAGTTTGCAAGTGTGAGTGGGAAGAACCAAGAATACAGGGAGTTCTTGGTCTAAAATAGCCCGGAATGAATAATAAATTATCCACCTTCGGATGATGGGGAAAAAGAAACTGTCCCAACAAACACAGTTGCTTCTCATACTTCGTTTCGGGCCCCTGCTTGTGGCTACAGGGATCCGATCGTCATTGAGTTTGGCATGTTTATTGATTAACGTACAGTCCTGGACTACCTTCATTTTATATGTAACCCACGACTGCTACTAGTATCGTGCCTAACTTTAACTACATTGGATGTGTGATCCTTTTAAGGGAAACTAAGCGTCTAGGGTATGGGCCCGCCGACTGTTGACGCTATCGAAGTAATGTCAACCGATGTAGTAAGATAGCGTGACAGTTCAGTCAGGGAGCCGAGATCGACATCTCAGGAGGCTCCACCCCGCCTCATGCTTCTGATGCGGTGCTCCCGTGTAACTATTGAACTATTCTCGGTTTGTTGGAGATGTATCGGGAGAGTACCAGCAAGAAATAAAAGCGAAACGACTTAGGTGTACGACTTAGACATCGTTTGGAAGCCTTCCATCGAACATCCGTTTGGAAATAGTAACCTTTTCATGTACGATGTTACAAATGTATGTTTTACTCACATTGCGCTCGCTGTAAAATATTCATGTGCTTGTTTTAACCCACTTCCTGAGCAGAACTGGGGTGCGCCTGGTTGTACCGAAGCGTACGGTTCCGTAGTGCCGCACTATCTCAATTTATGGACAAACCGGATGGACAGGCGAATGTCGACCACCACCACCACCGTCACCCATATGCACGACGTGTTTCGGTACGTGACAGCTGTACGTTTCGGCAGGTCGTGTGTGAGTGCTACTACTTCCTGTGGTGTTTGCTAGATGAATATGGACGGGTTACGACGAGCGAAATCGATTGGTAGGAAGAGGGAATGGTTTTGCAAAAAGCATCTATGTGTATTGATCCATTTCTGGAAGTATTTTCGTTCCCAATATTATTCGGTACGACGTGCCTTGTGACTATGAGTAAAACACACGTTAACGAGCATTGGATGGATTTGAATTGATTGGTAAGTGCTTCATTATACCCTACCGGGTAGAGTGAGTCAATGAAGTTGCTTGCATAAAAACATCATATAGCAAAATGTCTGCTGGCCATAATCTACTTGATGTCTGTAAGAAGAGGCGGTAAATGGAATGTTAAAATCACTTCACGTTAGCATTTTCCGTTGCCACAGATGGAAACGGTACCGATGAGCATACCAGAACCAAACTCATGTCGTGATGGTGTTGATTTCGGAATTAATTTCCCTCACTGATAGCGCGCCAGATTTGTTTCTCCTGCGAGAGCATTCCATCATCTCCAGTACACATCATAGCTTTCAATTATGTCCTACCAGGCAGCATTTCACTTAACCAGATGAGAGTTATAACAAACAAACAAAAAAAAAAACAAGACAGATACACTCTACTTTCTCAGCTTGTCATTCTCGTACTCGTCTCATTTGTCACCCGAAGACACCCTGATGTACCACCGTGCGCGCGCCATGGGACGGAAAAACTTTTCTCATTAAATCAAGATATTTTCATCAGTCTCCTCATCGACACCAGGCTGGGGCAAGCAAGTGTCCTCTCTCTCGCTCTCTAGATCCGGAAATCAGATTTCCTCCTGTTTGG
>AXCM01004345.1:0-21172 GCA_000473375.1 Anopheles culicifacies | reverse complement strand
TAAACTCACACCAGCGTGAACAATGGTTCGAATAGCGTGTTTACTAATATGTTAAAATGTATGGTTTTTGGTGTGTGCTTCAAATTATATTTGATTGTACAATTCAACTGCTCTGCGTCATGGTTCATCCATGAAATGATTGTATATATTTGTTAATATTTACACATGTTTTCGTTTTCTTTTTCTCTCTTTCTCTCTCTCTCTCTCTCTCTCTCTTCCTACCCACTTCTCTGTTCTGTTCACCACTTTCACTGTCGAAATTTCCAAATTTTTCCGCACCTGTCTTCAATTGCACGTGGCGCGTGTCGTCCTGTCACTCTTTCATCCTTTATGCCGCGCGTTCCTGCTCTTCGACCACACGATGGTACCATGCCACTGAATGCAATGCACCAGCAGCAGAATGGAACAGCGGAGCACGGAACCAGCAATGGCACGACCGAAAATGGCAACACTGAAAACGGCACGACCGAAAACGGAACGGTTGAGAATGGTCAGAATGGTGTCCACGAAACGTCTGCCACAGAAAGTCTGAACGGAGAGGCTGAGCACAAAAAGGAGGTAATTAGTGAATGATGCAGCATGTACTCATGCAGAACGGGTAATTGATGTTAATGCTTGTATGTTTGCAGGAGAAAATTCCAGAAAAGGCAGCCCAGCTTCAGCAACCTCCACCAGCAGCTCCCGAAGTAACAGCCGAGTAAAAGCATATTGGCGCTGAACAAAACGACAGCATCTATTGATTATTAATTAATTATAATTCTTATTATTAATAATAATAATTATAAAAAAAAACAAACCACACACACACAGAAGAATCATACACACTCTTATGGAAATAAATAAAGGGGAAATAAGTTACGATACCGAGTAAAAACGTACGAACGAAAGCAGTAGCGAGTGGATTGGAAAGTTTACGATTAGCAAAGCAACGAAAGGAACGATTACAAAGGCAGGATATTGTTCGTAAGCTAAAACATACATACACTACGAAATTTTCTTCGCTCACACATAAACACCACCATGAGATATGAGCATTAAATTTAGTTTTATAATAAACAGTCTTTTAATTTTTTGATAACGACATAATTGTCGAATCCAGCTATCAAACAGCTCTGCGGTGAATGTAACGATAAAGTTATGTTGTTATAGCATGTGAAGAATGTGGAAAATTTTGAACTCTCGTCTGTATCTACAGTTGTCTATAGACTTATAGGATTGTTTAGGACAAGATGAAAAAAAAACACCCGTTGGAATAAACGAACACGTTCTTATATTGTAGAAATTCATCACAAAAATGCCAGTATAAGTGAATCCGAGTCTGGAAATTCTCTCAACGGAAAAGATGGTTTGCGACCATGAACAAATGTGATCGTAAACTGTATTCGTTTCGCACGCATCCCAAACGGCTATTTTACTGTTAGTGTGCAGATGATAAAGAAGTCTTTCGAATCTGGCAAACGTCTACGGTTCATATTGATCAGTCCCATAAAGATGCATTAGGATGCGACGTGAGAATGTACAATTATTTTTTTCACTGGTGTGGTGTTAAGTTGGCAGAGGAAATAGCGGTTTCCTTTCTCTTTTGCTACTTTATTTTTTTCATTTTAATTATACATAAAGAAGAGAATCAATAAAACATTATAAAAGTACGATCCTATGCCGAACAATGGTAAGCAATTTTTTGTTTGTTTGTTTGTTTTTTTCTTGCGTTTGATCTTAGAGACACATTTTTATGTTCGATTGATTTTTAGCGCATAATCTACGGTGAATGTGTGTGTGTGAGTTTGAGTGATTTTGTGGCTCTATATAAAAGAGTTCCTTTTGCTGATGTGGGACGAGCATAAAATGTAAAACTTCCAGTAATAAGGCAAACGAAGATCGAGGATCAAACGCATGGAGCAAAAGTTTTTGAAGAGAAATGAATAACGTATGATTGTACATCGAAACACGGAAAATGAAAATTCCAGACAAAACAGAAATTCACGGATACAGCTTAATTAGACGAGAAATGATTAATTCAGTTCAAAGCATACACAGCTTAGATACAGTGGGAAGTACGGCTCGCGGAAATTCGCGGTGGTGGAATTGAAATATTTTTAGTTTGTAAAGCAACACAAGTATCTGTGACGATAGATGGCAAATAATATTGCTGATCTGGATTGACGCAGTCGTATGTAGAACATGGTCATTAGTAAGTACTACTAGTTCCAATGCTGCTGATTGGTCGTTAGGCGATACGATGTTTTTAAAACGAATAATAAAAGTGAAGAAAATAAACTAAGTAATATAAAATGTACGAACTTTACTGTGCGAGAATTGAAACAAAAATGATTTGTATCTTTATTTTTTAGTTTTAGAATAAAAGTAGTTTAAAGAGGAGAAGCTTAGCAAGAGAGATAGGCAGAAAGAGGTGCAAAAGTAGCATGTAAAGGAGAAAATCAGAACTAAATAGCATTGTACGAAGGGAATTTGAATCGAAAGTAGAGCCAACAAGAAGCTGGAGCAATACACAAAACTAATCGTGCAATGCAACACTGATAGGCCGAGCAGGATACAATGAATGCCCAATCCATCTACATTTTCCATGCTGAGGAGGGAACAGAGTAGAAGGTTTTCGAACATTTTATTAAACTGCATCGATCTAGAATTGCAAGGGGTCGCCATGATTTCTTACGCCATTTGCGCTGGAGCCATTCATCGTTTCACGTCCATCCATCGTATGTGTTCATGCGCAAGTGCAGTGATAAAGAAAAGGATACAAGTGGTAGGGAAAGAGATCTACCTTGCTGGCCCACAAACCACCTTAACTAGAGTGAAAGCATTCGCGAAACGATAACAAGTACACCGACTATTTGCAAAAGACTGCCTCAATGGAGAGTACTGATTAAAAATCGAACGAAACGAAAAGAGACCATCACTGGGACACGTTGTCTTTTTAAAATCATCAATGTTTCATCACACTCATCGAAGCTCACTAATGTACTCGCCAGGGCGCGTGGCGCCTCCTAATGTAACGGTCCAGATTTTTTGGGGAATAGGAATATTTTGTATCCCGATAGTGCCCGCTGGCGCGTCATACCAGCTACACGAGCACCTATACTTTTACACTACTATTGCAGCACGGTCGAGTGGGACGGTGGGATGATTTTGATAAACAGCAGCCGTATACATTTACAACACTGATGAAAGGAAAAAAAAACACAAGAGTCGAATGGATTGTACGCCATGTGCTCGTCGGAGTTCAAATTACACAACCTTTTACGAATTGCAGAAATAGCATAGTGAAAACGTGAATGCGTGATCGTCGACAGTATCTGTCCGGTTATTTGCCAACAGTAGGTGTTTGTTAGTGTGCAGATCACATACAAAAATAGTAATCAAACATTTTACTATTTGAATATAAAAATCTTAACGAATATACACAAAGTACGTACAGTCAATTTAGAGCGAGTCGTTACGTCGATACCAGTTCGCAGTAGGACCGTGTACGACGAGTTTTATGATATTTTTTTACGTCTTTTACTCACTTCATAACATACCTTCCTTTATTCACTTCTAAATTGCGCGACTTCAGTCCGATGCTAGGGTTAGTGCTGCAAATTTGTTTCGCCTGTTGAAGAGCATTGTAAAACGTAAACCAATCTTCAGATTTCCTTCACAATAAGCGAAAGCATCACAGTGCAATCGAAGTGTTGCACTTCGAGAGGAAACCATTTGTTCTTGCACAAGCAGCTTGCAGCAAGCAAGAAATACAAAGCGACCGATGAAAAAATCGAATGTTTGTAAGATGAAACAAAACAAAGTTATTATCCTATTTTGTATTGTTAACAGCCGTATGAGCGTAATTACAGTCATTGTACACTATACGCAACATTTAAAATTTCAAAGTATGTTCATTTCTATCGGCACGTAACAAACCAATCCCAGCTGCTGCTATGCATATAGGTTCAGCTTTAGAACAAATTGGTCTCCCACATTCAGAGATTTAATTTTGTGACGCATATAATGGATCAATCTTCAAATTGAAATCAAAATAAACCAATAAAGATAATGTAATAGAGCGAACGATAAGAGCTGTATGCGTGTTTATTACATTCAATTGAAAGAAAAAACTTAGATGAAGACAAATATGGCATCTCAAATGTACCCCACAGAAAGGGAACACACTTTAAATTCAACGGCCAAATTGAATATATGATAAGGGCAGTCAACATTGCAGTATAAACGGAGGCAATTATAGCCGCAAAATGTCAAAGCTACCATAATCACAACCAAAACAAATCGCTCCGCAACAGTTATTATTCTACAGTCGATTACACTGAAAAAACACAGTAACGATGCACGATATTATCCTCAAAACAGCAACGGAACAAGATTTCACAGAGGTACGTTTTAGCAAACATATCACCATGATTGGTTCTGGTATCATGGAAACCCTCTAATTGTAGGCAATATTCCTGCTTATCGACTTTATCGTCGAGGTACCTCGCACTCAACAGTCCCGTGAACGGTTGGCAACTCTCCTTGGTCTATCCACATCAAGCGATGAACTCAAACACACGTTGAAGCTGTTTGAAAACCTTGTCCGTAAATACTGTCTCGGTGAGCTTGATGCAGACCGCTTGCGGTCTCATTTAAGTCAGCTTTCACCAAGCCGACAAGACCGTGTGCTGGAGGTAGTGAATCTTCGTCGGCCGGAAATCGCGCTACGATTGATCGACGAGGTAAATCGTCGGGCTGGAGGTGTTCCGTTGGTAGAATCGTTCGATTGGAATGTGAGCTGGGTTATGGGAAGCAGCAGTTTGGCGTCTGCACGAAAGCAACTTTGTACAGTGACGTTCGCTTGCCGGGACGTTGATTCAAAGGCACAAACAATCAGCTTTGAAATGGGCAGAGATGAGGTGGAGCAAGTGATAAGCGAGCTAGAGTCGGTTGTTGGATGATGCATACAGTAAGTACGGCATTAAGTAAAATAACTTGTTCAATGTTAGAAGTAATCATACCAAAAGAAATCCATAAAATGGCGAAAGGAGCATTATGGCCTAACTTCTATATCAATTAAACGTAAAACAATTGCAAGAATCTGTCTGCAATAATATTTAGCTATATATATTGAGAAAGCAATAACCCAGATGGTTACCTTGATCGTTGTGCATCGATGTTGCATTTTGCAATAATCAGTTCTGCTAGTATCATTCACTATCAATATACAAGAAAAATTAAATCCTTTACAACAGCAACTTTTCTAGTGCATTCCACACAGAATAGATAATTAACTATGGAAGTTTAATTTCATCTAGTTTAAGACACCTGGGATTAAGTTCAGTAACAGCAGTTGCATAAATGAAGTAACCATCACTTCGAACCATGATTTTTAACAGCTTAACAAATGATACATACATATATGATCATTTAAACAATTTAGTACTTCCTGCCGAAAATCATGATCCTTGCCAAATGGGTCCATGCTTATAAAATATACAAACCCTTGAACGCAGTCCTTATTTAACACGTCGATAGACGTCGCTGCACATTTTCATAATTTTTTTACTGCATTTATTAATTCGTTTGTTCAATGTTATGAGGTAATGTTTATAGATTCCTTTGCAAATAATTCATCGTGCGTCTATTTCGGATTGTAAACAGCTCCATAAAACAGGGGTAGTCGGGTAGTTTCCTCTCTGATTACCATCAGGAATGGTCCATTGACGATGAAACTTACCTGGGACGAGATACGGTCGATTAGCGTAGCAGTGGCTGCGCCTCCCTCCGTGCCGCGTTCATTTACCGTCAGGTCCACCTTGTGCAACATTTCGCTCACGTAGATAGATTCATTCTTCGCCATAGTGGCGGTTTCGCGGCGACGTCGACGGCGCCGGAAATCATCGTCCTGCTCTACACAGCACACACATGTTTGGCCCCCGAATGCACAGTTCTCCTTCAGACAGTCACCCCGTTCGATGCCTTGTTTCTCCACTATGACGCAATCGGCGTATTGACTTTGCAACTGGCGATGAGCGTTCTCTTTCGTGTCCTGTAAAATGTCCAAAATGTCCAACGTTTCCTCACCTCCGGCACGGTTCAGTCCGGTAAGCAGACGGTACAGGTCAGCTTCCTGACGCTGGAACAGTGTAGAAACGCCTAGTTGCTCCATAACGCTTTTCAAGCTGATCGAGTTGGCAATGTGCATCTTGGGGAACAGCAACGTGACCGATTTCATCTTCATTTTGGTTACAATTTCGTCCACTTGTTTGGCGGAAATTTTAGACTGCATTGATTGTACCAACTCACGCGTAGAGTTCACGGGCATGAAAATGTACATGGTGACGTTCTGACGGTACGGTACTCCGAGCACGCGTACATTCTCCTCCTCCCAGTTGTAGTACGGCATGCAGTGGCTCTTAGCCATCATCGGAACGTCGATCGAATCCGGCCCTGTGGGTCCGTTCGGGAAGAAGCGTCTATTACGAGTGGCAAGGGGTTGAAACGGTTCCTCCCACAGACCGCGAAAGTACAGTGTGTTGATGATCATCAGAATCGTGTCGGGGCTGATGTGCGACACAATATCTGCTATACGTCCGTGCGTTTGGTTATGCACCCAGTTGTTAATGAACCGTACGGAACCGGTTTCATTGTTAACAAAGTCCAGTTGCTGTAGTTCGCTCTGGTAGAGATCTTTGGCCAGCTTATGGTAGCGCGCATCGAACGTTGTACCCTCTTGGCTGAAGATACCATTCCCAATCTGTATGATAACATCTTTCCTGTAGGAGAAAACACAACAACATCAAATGTGAGACACCTGTTTGTCCTTACAATCTTTCGTTAATAGCAATGAATGTAAGCGTGTGAATATAAGAACTTTATTGTCAATTTCTTTAAATGAGCATGAGTTAGTTAGTACTTTCTTTAATTCTTAAACAAATAAAAGACATAAAACCAGACGATTAAGTTCCATAGATAGTTCCAAAAATAGACTCATTTATTAAACAACCTTCAAAATTTAATAATAGGGAAATTTGTTTTTATTTTAATATCCTTCCATAAAATTAACGCTAATCAATGCCGTCAATATGCAAACTTTCTTAAACTATTATGATCGTTGCCACTGTTTGGGCGATTGAATCTGAAATTGCACTGGAAACGAGCGGATATTACGCCGGCATGCTATTACATATTGAAGCTTCTTCACGTAATGTGGCTAAAATAAAAACACTACTTAGACCATCATCCCTTAGCTAGACGGATGATAAATGGGTCCGTAAAATAGTGGCAAATCAGTACGATCGTTGCGAATTAATAGTAAAAATGGTGCCTCAGCACGAAACACGACACTGGTACCGGAGCGGTTAAGCGTCACAATTGTGGCCGCACCACCTTCGGTGCCCGTCTCGTTCACCTCCAGATCCACCTGATGAACGGCATTGCTCACGTACAACTGCTGTGTCGCACGTTTGCTACGCCTCTGCAAGCCCTTCTTTCCTACCGGACCATTTTCCTTCACGATACGCTTGTTCAGTATAAAGTCCTTGCTGCTCAGTGGGCTCGCTTGAGAGTGCTTACTGCTCGGCACTTTGTAGCTCACGTCACGCTTTGCTCTGGAACGTCCACCCATACTGGAAGGTCGGTTAGTTAACGGAACCACCCTCTGTGGAACACTTTCCGTTGTCGTTAGTTCTTCCGTCGCATTTTCGACTTGTTCATCCATCGAGTCGTTACCGACACGTTGGAATATCAACGATTCCCTAAAATCGTTCACCGGTCGGTTGCTCTCATATGCCGGAATGTTTAGCGCGGGTCGCATTTCTGCAGCAGACGCTCCTTGCAATCGATTCACGTACGAATCCGTTTGTTCCGGTTCGTTTAACATTGTGGAGAGGTTGCTACGTTCCGCCCTGAACAGTGAGGAGACGCCCAACTGTTGCAACACTCGCTTCAGATCCACCTTGTTGCTGATGTGCATCTTGGGGAAGAGTATGATCGAGGTTTTCATCGTCATCCGGCCGATCAGCTCTTTGAGATTGTCACTGTTCAGCTTCGGAATGAGCCGCTGTAGTTTCGAGCGATTCGAATCGTTTGGCATGATCACGTACATCGTGGTCAGGTTGTTCTTGTACGGCAACCCAATAATGCGTGCATCCAGCTCGGACGATTCGTAGAACGGAAAGCAACCACCGTGGGCCATCATTTGCACCATCACCGACGGTTTGTCCTTACCGTCCGGGTAAAACTCGCGCAGTTTAGTCGCCCCATCGATGAACGTTTCCGCCCACAGTGCCTTGAAGTACATGGCGCTGGCCAGTACCATAACCGTGCTGGCGGGCAACGTCGAGGGCAGAATGTTTGGAAGTTTACCGTGGGTCTTCTCGCTTACCCACGAATTAATATGCTTCGTCGAATCGGCCGCGTTGAGCTCAAAGTCAAGGGACTGAACTTCGGAGTTGTAGTACAGCATCGATTGGTTGCGGTATGTGTCGCTGAGCTGGAAACTGCGCTGGACAAAGATACCGTTGGCGAGCGTTATCAAATGTGCTGTCGGGTCAAAGTCGGATGGGTAGCTAAAAAGTAGGTAAAAACATCAAGAAAAAAAAAGTTGCTTTGAGTCTAACTATGCGTACAGGGGGAGATACTACTTATTGAAATTCGGTACGCAGCTTGCATGCAAAAATGTGTATGTGTGTGTACAAGAAAAAGTGCAGGTTAATCATTTATCGTTTGGAAGTTAGTGCAGTCTAACAAATAAATTTAGTGCCGTAGCCATCCAATCACCGGTAGTTCCAACTTCCAATCAAAAGTGATAGGTAAGAACAATCTCGAACCAGATATTGGATGTTTCGAAGACAAACACCTTAGTAATTTCGCGTGGCAAAGAATGGGAGTTACAGGGAATTTCGACAATATATATTGAGAGGACAACGTCATACTCACCCACGGCGCCCAGAGCAGAAAATGCATACGCTAACTCACTTGTTTGTCTCACTCGAATGCTAAACGTACGTCAGGACATATCATAACTTAAAGCGTAACGTTACAAAAATTCGAACTGAAAAGCTTAATAGCAACGAAGTTATAAACAAGTTTCAATCGGAAGGAATTCGGAGTTGTTGATAAAATGTACAGCAAATAGATTGCCACGAATAGAGAATGGGATGGGCAGGCCCCCATATGCACATCAAGCAAAAGATACACTGTTCAGACACCGTTTTTGTATATCATATTTCTTGTTAAGCGGTGTTAAACAGCGCTTAATAAAATCCTCCGAATTTATAATCCACATCGAGATTCGGGCAGCTGGCACTGGGCGGCATTTGCGATCGTACGATTGCATAATTAAATGTTGAGGAAAATCCAGCATCTGACCGGTTCTGTCCATAGCAAAACATGAATATCTCGAGAAGGCAGCAAACCCCTGCCTTCAAACGTGCTAAAATGTATTCTTTTTCTTTTGCTTTTGTTTTTTTAACGTGATATGTGCCAACCTTGAGGATGGCTACTTTTGAGTAATAGTTCTGGCATTTTAAAGATCGTCTCTTTCAGGCGGAAATTACAACAAAATCTTCGCGGCTTGTCTTTTTGATGTTTATTTGAATTATGCACGGGTCGAAGTTTTTAGGTACATTTGAACGTGAACCGTTGCTAGAGGGCAACCCTGGCTTAAAATACTACCCGAGGTTTGCACCCCTAAAGAATACTGTCGGCATGTATTAGACGTGGATCCGTATTTGGTTAGCGGTTCACACTTTACCGCTTCAGGGCCGTGGATCGTACACTGCTCCATAAAACAATGGCAGTTGCGTTTGGTCGTTGCGAATGAAGATCAAAAATGGACTATCTACTACGAATGAGTAGCCTGGCCCAATACGATCGATCAGTGCCACCGTCACTGCTCCGCCTTCCGTGCCCTGCTCATTCACATCCAGTGTCACCTGGGTGATGATCTCATTCACATGTACCGATTTGAACTGTCGCTGTGGTGGTCGTTGCTGTTGCTGTTGGGCAGGCCGTTGCTGCTGCACCTGATTTTGTTGCGGTTGAAATGATCCTTGTATAGGCTGCTGTTGTTGAAACTGAGTTTGCTGCTGTGGTGACTGAGGTCTTGCTGGTTGCGGTTGTTGCAGTCTAGTTTGTAGCTGAGGCTGTTGATTTGATTGGAACTGTTGTTGCTGTTGTGCAGGCTGCTGTTGTTGGAATTGAGGTTGCTGCTGTGGCGACTGAGTCCTTACGGTCTGTTGTTGCAGCTGAGACTGTTGGTTTAATTGGAACTGTTGCTGTTGTCTTTGTTGAGTACCTTGTTGTTGCAGTTCCGGTTGTGCTAGTAGCTGCTGGTGTGGTACCTGTAGCTGTGATTGGCCTGAAGATACTACCACCTGGTCTCTGAAAGTTGACGTGAATGGAGCTTGGCGTTTCTTGATGCGAGATGATGATGTACATGTTCTAATGTCGATGCAAGCATTTTGCAACGCATCCCAGTAGTATCCGTAATACCGACAAATGTTGCTGCTCGATAGTTGTGGAACATTGTAACAGGTGATCTTCGCCTGATTGCTACTATAGACCGGTTGATTTGGGTAAGGCATTGTGTTGTAAGCTGCTTCGCCGCCACCGAATCGGTTTTCTATGAATGGAGGGCTGCTAGTCACGGCTGAGAGCTGAGTTACTGGCTGTTGCAACGAAACATCGGGATTGCAACAGTAGCAATAGTTTTGAAACATTTTACATTCATACCGGCGTTCACATGCTTCCGGGGATTTTAAATCCAGATTTATGCTGTAATTGGGTTTTATACAAACTCGCGTAGATAGGGAGGATGCAGTGAATATAAACGGACAACGGTTATTATTTGGAGTATAGTAATGCTTCGCTACATGAGCTCCACAGCCTTGATATTGGTCGTCGGTTGTTGGAATACGATTGCATGTACATTTATTGCTATTCGGCACATACTGACAGTTCTCTATCAAACGACAGTCATGGGCAGTTGTATCAAAGGATACTATTTGCTGTGCATTGCTTGGCTGAGGTTGCCCTGGCTGCGGCAGTGCTTGTTGCGATGTTTGCGGCCGCTGTCCTATATCCTGCCGTACGGGAGGCTGGGTTGGTTTCTGGGTAGTGCTCTGGGCCTTTTGTGTTTCCGTCACATCAAAACGGCTTTGAGTGTTTAATGGAATATTCGGTCCACTTTGATAGCTAGTGTCGATGGATAAATCCGCTGGTTTCTCATTGAATATTTCCGACAAATTGCTTCGTGCCGGATCGAAGAGATCCCGAATGCCCAACCTTTGCAACAGACTACCCATACGAATGCGATTCGAGATGTTAAGCTTCGGCAGCACGACCATACCCTTTTTCACCACCATTCGATCGATCAGCCAGTTTAGATGGGAAGCATCGAAAGCTGCCAGCTTCTCCTGCAGTTTCTGACGGTTAGAACCATTTGGTAGTATTATGTACATGGTCGATTTACCCATTTCGTACGGTAGCCCAACAATCTGAACGTCAAGCTCGGTTGCATTGTAGTAAGGGAAGCATCCAGAAGTAGCCATCGATTCCACACTGATCGCCGGTTCTAATTGACCGTTCGGATAGAATGTTCTCTGCCGAGTTCCGAATGGTGAAAATGTGGTTTCCCACTGTGCCTTAAAGTACAAAGCGTTCGCCACAATCATGCGTGTATTGCGCAGCAGATCTTCCGTGACAATCTCTTTGATTTTGCCTTTGGTTGCTACCGAGCACCAATCATTTATGAACGCTGTAGCACCACTGGAATCGCGTTCAAAGTCTAGATTCTTGACTGTTCCTTTGTAGACACGCTGCGTCAGTTGCAGGTAACGATCACCTGGCTTCAAGTCTTTTTGAAGAAACACACCGTTTGCAATCGATATCCGATGGGATGGGTATCTGTTGGAAATGCGAATGAGGAGGATGGTTCGCAAGAAAGATGAAGAATATAAAACTGCCCATGTGTTGCGTTGTGCAGTGTGCAGGTGAACAGTCGTCTAGTTGAAGAGAAAAATCGGTGGCATTTGCCGACGGCCGTCTAC
Organism: Anopheles culicifacies; assembly: GCA_000473375.1. Classification (NCBI taxonomy): domain Eukaryota; kingdom Metazoa; phylum Arthropoda; class Insecta; order Diptera; family Culicidae; genus Anopheles; species Anopheles culicifacies. The sequence goes on along the minus strand of AXCM01004345.1, from coordinate 9,134 downwards.
TTTACATCTGCTAATAGATTGCTGTGCGTTCGAGAAGAAGGGACTACGTGCAATGACAACCAAAGTTTAAGTGCAAAGCTGTCTTCCTGGCGTGGAAGACATGTTAGCATCCAAGCGTTTGTTAATGCTATGGTATAATCTATGCACTGAATCAGTTAAAGACACTGTCGTTGTTTTTTTTTATTATTCTTTGATGTCTTCGCTGTTAGCAACATTTATCGAGCTTTCACCATTACCATCACCATAAGGCACCTGTGTTGCATTACGAAAGTTCCCTCGGATATGCATAAACGTCAATCTTATAGTACGGAAATGCGCGATCAAGTCATAGAAATTGAATAGTAACACGGTTCGTTCAACTTGACAGTGCGTGTTCGAAAATACATCATTGTTGCTTATCAATGGCACAGCTAAATGTGATAAATGTTGCAGATTTATAAACAAGCATTAAACGATGGAACGTAAGCGAAAACAACAAAGAATACCAGTATCCTTTTTTTTGAAAACAGAGAAAAACCTGTGCAGGATCAATATAAACAAGAAGGACTAAATTTTACTTACTCGCTCGGGTTGGTCGGTGCCTGTGCCAATGGAAAATCTTCCTCGTCCTCGTCTTCGTCATACCGGTTGCACTTATCATTCATGCGCCAGGTAACTAGCGGCTCAAGACTTGGATCGTTCGACACCAGATCCTGGAAGAGCCGACCGAAGCTGATGTGAATCTCTTGGAACGAGAGCTGTCCCTTATTTAGCCCCATAACGTTAAGCAGCTCTTCCTGTGTTCGCCCACCAGAGCCAAGCAACAGCAGTGACAACGCTCCGGCTATACTGACGGGAGAAAAGATTTCCGTTTTGCTTTTCTGGTTCGAGAGTGCATTAGCGATCTTGACAGCTAGATTGGTAACACTGTCCGACACCAGTTTCGTGTTGGCGGTCGGTGCTTGCAGTCGATTCGTTTGCTGATTTGCGATGGCTGCTGGTTTTTGCAGGCCAGCTCTCGGATTATTCGCTGCATTGGATTCCAGTGCGCTGGCTAATAGTACTAGCCCAACCGCCAGCATCCAGCACACGTTGGAAGCTGGACGCATTTTGTACCGGCTGTGTAAAATCTATAAAGAGAGTACATGAAAGGTAAAGTTGTTAGCAAGAATTAATGTTCAGAATTATTTCACTATTTGCTTTTCAGGGGATACAATATACAGAATGTGATAATACATCTGAGCTTTAGTGAAGTTTTCGCAACGAAAACAGCAATTTCTTTGACGTTGATCATTGTTGATCAGTAGTTGGTTTTTCGATACTAGTCCAATGGGGCGCTTGAAGGTTTGGTGGAATAGAAGATAATTAAATTTCTTCTACCTACTTCAAGCACACGGTTAACTTAATTATCGCATCGAGCGGGTAATACGGGCGGGACCGGTTTGTAGCGTCCGATTCGTTTTCATCTCAGCTCGTACAATGCTAAACCGGCAACGGAAAACAAAACAAGCGAGTGTACGTCGCACGCCATAACTGTTATCACAGTGTCAGACGGTCAGAACTGGAATTGATCAAACGTCATCAGAAAAACCCAGAAATTTACCGCACACGGCTTCACAATGAGACACGACGACGACGCTGATGACCTGCACGATGTTGTTTGTCGGCACAATGTGGATTTACGCTGCCAACAAGTTGAATCGAATCGAATGCGAGTTCCTATTAGCACTTCTAAGTAACTAAAAGATTCGTGCTATTGAAACGAAGTTCAACTAATACTCCATCGCATATAATATCAGGAATAGAGCACTTAATCTTATGCATCAATTTTTACCGATTTTTAAACAATTTCAAAACTTGCAGACGGTTGGCTTTCGGACTTCCCATTTATGGTGTGGCAAGTTTCGAGCAACTTTGATGCAAAGGCCAACACCTCTATCGCTGCCCATAAATAGCGAAGTTGCTCTAATGTATCCAACCTGCCGCAAGATTCTTTCGAGGCCAACCAACGTGGCTGTGTTCCGCAAGGTCGAGGTAATCTTTGTGCTCACAGATCACTATATCTGCAGAATTATATAAAAAAAAAAAAATTATGCTGCAAAAATGGTCACCTGCTGGGAATTCGGATCCGGAGCGTCTTAACGCTCGCGCTGGATGAAACTGACTAACCGACGGACTGGCAAAATGTTTTGAAAAATGCGGAAAAGATGTTCCGCCAGCCTACTGTCGTGTGAAACGATCGTAACCGGTTGACCGTTGTTGTTAATACTTAGATTGGATTCGGGCGCAGGGGCTCTCGCTCGAACACGTTACATGCATATGGGTTATTCACGTTTTCTACTGTTTCCTCCTTCTCGTTCGTTCGATTCTCTCACACATTGGGGAATCTCTTTATCTGCTAACCTTAATGGATGTTCACCGTCTGGGGCACGTTAATCAAATGCCGAAATCATTGTCGTAGGTTTGTAAATATCAACGACTAAATAAACAAGATTCGCTAACGCATACCGGCGCCTCCGATCACCGCGATCTGTATCCAGAGTAGTATTGTACTTTCTAAAAGTCAATGACATTGATACAAGCAGCTTCTTAATAGTTTGCTAAGGTCACATCTTAGTATTACTGCTGAATAGATGCTCAAGATCATGATCATCAAGTCCAAATCCTGTGAATGGTCCACTGTGTAGCAATGCTTGTTTTGCAACATCATCATTGTTTCTGTTCAGGGAAGGAAATGTTACCACACCTACTTGCCGTACCACAAAATAAGTTTTCATGACGTCAACTATTTTTTATGACATAACGAAAAAAGAGAAAAAAAAAAACAGCCATTCGAGTAATAATTGTTTGGTAAATGATTATCTCAACCTGAGCATCAATAAAACGAATAACGCATTATCATCACGTAGCTATATTTAGAACTCTATCCTTCGTGTTAGCATTGTAAACAATCAAACAAGAGCGTTTCTAAGGATATTTGTAGAAGGTTTTGAATCAGTTTGAATGGAGCAGTTTTAAAAGCCTTTTTGGTTTCCGTTTTGATGCTAGATCTCGTCATAACTTTGCTTCTATATTTCACCCTTAGTATTTGATACATGTACGACAGATGTGAAATTTGGAAAACTCATAATGGCAAAAGACGATCTTGAGAAAATAAATATCCTCATTACTAGTACAATAACTCCTCGTAGCAAAATCATGACCATCAGGAATTTTGGTAATCTTCCAGAAGTCTAATCCCTTATAAATAAAGCATTGGAGCACGATTTAAGATTGTATCTTCCATAATATTTTAAGGAACTATTTCACATATTTTAAACATTCTCATCAGTTATTCATGAACAAATAATCTTATCAGTGATGCTATATTGGGTCATATTTTGATGTCTTTAATGAGTCCACAACTTGAAGTTGATAATAAAATAATACTACATCTGTTCCGCTGCTATGAATACACACATTCCAAACACAAATTTATATTGTTTTCCTCTCGTACCCTTTAAACCACCTTTAACCTTTGTTTAATCAATTGTTGCTCCCTTGATGTTAACTTTCTGTCTGCGAATATAACACATTACAACTTTTGTTTCGTGTTGTTTGCATCGATTCACCTAAATGTCAATTTGAGTGGTGTATCTTTGATGTTTGGAAATTTAATCAACCCACCAACATTTCGCACCTTTCTTTGCGCTATCGTCGACAGTAGAAACGCTTTCTTTTCGTTCGTGTTTTTTAAACCTACGCGAAAAAATACTCTGTCAAACCACATAAAAGCGAACGTAATTTGAGGCTGTATGGCCACAAGGTTCACGTTCAAACCGCAAACCGGTTTTCTATAAGCGAAGATCCGTCAGACTCAACACCCGCAGCTCAATACCATAGCGCGCATAGCGTCAAGGACTGAAGTTCATGATATGTGTCCCGCATGATAAAAGACCTAACTGTATATGTCTCTTTCGGTTCGGTACTTCGTTTACTGACATATGTTGCATAAATAAGTGATGTTTTCTCCAACTAAACGCGCACAGATGAAGTACTAACTAATTGACGGAGGATTGACGATATGGTCCAGACCAGAACAATGTCCTTGAACCCTCAGTGAACGAACATGAAGAAGAACACAATTGTGCGCAAGGGCAACATGGAAAGATCATGCACGACACGGAAGGTACGGATGTATAGAATGTCTCAAAACATTTACAGCGACGATCGCTGAGAGAAAAATGGGTAAAGCTGAGCTACATAGAGTAGTCGTTTCGCACCAGCACATCGTTCGAACAGGAACATGAAATTAACGGCAGAGTGCAAGCTTGGTGATGACCTCTCCGGAATTGACTGATAAGAATCGTAAGTGTGTGTCTTGTCATCCGGTAGAATGTACTGCAGTTCCAAAGATGATTGCCGTCAAGGGCAGGGCGTCTAACAGAAATGGGAGCTGGAACATAGAACTATGACAAAAATTCACAAACCGTACTTACCGTTTTGCAAATTTATAGTCAAAATTACGTCCAACTGCTTCGGCTAGGCGTAAAAGCACACACGACGGGTCAGTAAACTATGGGGATTGGAGAAAACTTAGCACTAGTCTTCTCACAGCTCACTCTCGCACACTTTTGGTCACACACAGACGCGCTGTAACACCTTTGCGGTGCAGGATTGCAGAGTTCCCGTATTTTATCCTATGACGTGGGCTGGAACCACTTTATAAGGGTTATTCAACGTTTGGATTGGCAACCCACTAGTAGGAACACCAGTCACTGCCAATACATTTTGGTCCACCGAAGCACATGAACTGGTCGAGAATGGCTGATTCCGCTGGTTCTGTGCCGCGACTATCATCTAATCTTCTCACACTCACAACCGCGTCCTCACTGCACACTTGCACACGTGCCGCACCCAAAACAGACTGCGAACAGAAATCTTGCGCTGTGTTCCGAAACAAGAAAGGAAAAAAAACCGATTGGCCCGTAAGCGTACGGGTCGGGCAACCGTTCCGAGATCTGGTTTGCCGAGCACTGGAAACTTGTTCGACCGGTGCGAAACTATAAACCGTACTCCATGACGTTGCAAGGGTCCCGGGATCGGAGCGATCGTCAACACATCGTAGCTGTATTACTCAGAGCGAATGTGACTCGATCATTACGCGAACCAATGTGTCATTTCGCGTTTCTGCAGAGCTTCGCACAAACCTTGCGAGCATCGCGAGAGTAATGCATGATCTATGCGGGAATTTGGTAGACACGATGTAGCTTTTACTCCAATACCGAACGGGAGATACAGATGATGAGCTAGCGGGGAAGGGCGCTTAAGGGATAAGTGAGGACAAAAGGGAACCTTCCGACAGGTGGTTAAAAATGTTCCATTGTAATGGGCATGAATGAGAATCATACCGTAACGCGCCGCTTTTTTTGGACAGTAATATATTGACCAAACATTAACCACGGTTAGGGAAGGCAATCGACCATTGTACACATTCGGGAAATTCCCATCCATTAGCCAAAGTTGCACAGAACGGAAATAGCATGAAGCGTACATGGCTAGTCGGTTTTGGTCACACCTGCTATGAGCAGTTCCGCTAGCGAGTTGACTAAAATTATGGAGCATTTGTTTAAACAAATTCGTCATTTGTTTGCAGTGCCTAATTGTAGTAATGGCCATGAATGTTATTCCATCACTATCAGGGCTGGTGATGATGCAGCCATGACTGTATGTTCTACAAATTGACCTACACATGACCCTATTAGATTGTTTAATTATTTTTTGTATTTTACTAATATCTGTGCTTCCCGCATGTCTGATGATGTTTTTTAAATAAATCTTCTTTTTACTGTCTTCTATTCCATTACCATCTCCCAAAAATAGAAAACATAAAAGCGCTCTATGGTAAATGATTTAAAGTTGTAATTTGTTGATATTTTAGCTGCTTATATATTCGTCGTTAAGATGTGGGGAATTTCCAACCATCAATCAATATTATTGATCGGGTTTTCCCAAAAAGTTGAGTACATACTTTACCGAATGCGAGCTAATGAAGGTATTTACCGGCGAATGCCAAATGACACTGAAGGTGTCGAACTGACATTGAACATGCTTTCGTAGCAAAGACGATTTCTTTGAAAAAGAATGCATTTGTTTTTTTTACACCGGCAGCTTATTAATAAAATGGTCATGTTTCCGTTTAGCATATTTTACAAATCCTTTTTTTATTCATAAAGAACGGCCAGACCGTACTGCACAAATCCTATTTTCAACACAATACCCCAAGCTCTTAACATAGTAAAAGACTTACGAAAAATGGTGGATACATACTATCAGAGACCCTGCATTTCTGCCGAAAAATGCAACTCTTACATTGAATACAGCGCTCAATTTAGTGATTTAGTTACATATTTATTATTACGGCAAGTACCGAGTAAGCTTAAAGTCGTGTATGTCTGAAGAACCTTTCGGCTAGATTGGTATTCCCCCCAAGATAGCGCTCTCCTCTTTGTGTTATTCACTGACGAACCCTTCCCGAATGAGGTCTTTTGTATATAGCATTTATCAATTTATGCCTTCTTATCTAGTCTCTTTTTGGAAGTACCCTACTTCCATGTTAGCAATGTTGCATGTTAGAATGCCATTTTATCTAGGTGCGATGCCAATTTCCTCAGACAAATCGATAATGTGTTACTCCCGATCCCGATACATGTGGTTCGTGATCTTCGGGTTGTTTTTGACTTTCATTTATCTTTTCATCGGCACATTTAGGACCTAGTTTGACGTTTGGTTTGATACGTAGAACCAATGCTGAATTGACATATCCGTTGTGCCTCAGACATTTTTACTGTAGGTTAGTGCATTTCACAGTGGAATATGTCGGTGAAGTAAGTGCACAGTCCAATGTACTGTAGAATAAGTGCAGCCCTTCTTGGCCATAACGACAATTAAACCTTTATGGAGTGGCTCTTTGGAGCGGTTCGGTGGCCGAGGAGACCGAGGCGCCGGTCTTCGAACGAATAGGACCGAGGTTCGAATCCCATTCGGGCCGTTCCCCCGTACGCAGGACTGACTATCCTGTTGCGGGTACATTCAAGTCACGGAAGCCAGAAATGGCAGGCCAAGACCTCTCGAGGTTGTAGAGCCAGAGAAGCAGAAGAAGAAGAAGGAGTGTGGCTCTTGTGGTGCGCTTATTCCGCATACCATATGAATCCAATTGTGGGACCTCGAAACTCTCAGTAGCAGTAGCATTATCAACTTGCATCCTTAGTTTCATTACTCTATAACAAATCCTTTTTCAAGTAATTCTAGAACATCCTTCGGTATAATCCTCTTTGGTGCTCCAATTATTGATAACCGATACTCTTTTACTGCTGGCATGTGCTGCTATTGTGTCGATCCCTGCTTGTTGTACGTTGTTGTTCTTGAGCTTATACGAGTAGCTAGAAACTCGTTGAACTGATCGAAGAATTGATCAAAGGAAGGAAATACCATTAGAACATTATGCTATGCTATTGAAAAAGAAAAAGATACTGACTGGGCGAATTTAAAGAGTAAGGTTGCATCCACTCCGAAAGCTGATATTTAAAATTTTTATTTTTAAACGATTCTACACATTTGCTTCATCGGATGTGCTAAGCAATAGTATCCGTGCGTTTGCCGAAACCAGGAACAACGTCTTGAAATGGTGACGTACCAAAATGTCCATCAAGATGTGGACCTTCTTCTTTCAGACGCAATACAAGTAGAGTGAAATTAATACCGTCATTAGTGAAAGCTGTGAACCAAATTGGACTTTCTGTGTGGGTATAAATATGGTATTACGTTTGGCATCGGTATTCTTTAAAATAATTAACCTAAAACAACGACACCAAAACCAGTGTCAGGTTTCCGAGCACAAATTAAAGATTCACTCATTTGGAAAGTATGTTTCCTTTTTGATTTTGGTTTGCTTTCCTGCTTTAATTGTTCACCTTAATACGACTTGTTACTATATCTTAACGCTATTTAGTTTTGCACTTGTAAAAACTACTTTACATTATGTCACTAAAAAGCAATACCATTTGTTTTTAAGACATCTTTTTTCATAATTGTCTATTGTATTTTTTTCATGCGTTCTGTTTGTATTAATAGTTTTGTTAATTGATCGCAATAAATAAATTAGAATAGTTAGAATGACTTATATGTTTTATGGGATACTTCATAGTCCATATAACAAACTAGTTTGCTGATAATTTACTTTTTTATTCAAAGACGTATTTGTGCTCTTCGTTCCTTTAATTCTGATATGAAATAGAAAAAGGACCAAATAACTGATAGCTTCTTCAACTTCTATAGCACTACACCCCCGAGAGGTGCCATTTCTGGCTTCCGTTAATTGAATTCACCTCAGGTTAATCAGTCTTGTGTATCAGTGTAGATGAACAACCCGGATGAGATTTTGAACCGGTCCTGTCGTATGAGTTCGGCAACGCTGCCATCAGGAGGACATTCAGCGTCTTCAATTACAATTACTTCAAGCATGGATACCAATGAGCAAAACGTTTTTTATAATTTGGATCCTTAATGCTATTTAAATAAAGTCTTATTTTCTGATAGGCCAATTGATTTGGGTTTGCACCGTAAAGCGGCAGCATTAAGTGTGGTTTTTGTGACCGTTGCGTGTTGAATGATTCTATATTCGGAGCAGTGTTGTTTAAGCGAGGGCTATCAACAGGCAACCAAGGTGTATCTGAAACTGTAGGACTAACAGTAGATAGTCTGGCTGTACCTTCAGGTGGCACGATGTTCGATAGGTTCCATTGCATCGACATAGAAGACAATCCATATAATGGCACTGACCACTCATTGTTAGTATTTGACGCATTTCTTGTGGGCGATTTGATAGGCCTTATTATTGGACCTAGCAGTAGACCAAATATTGTCTTTCGTGTCGTAGAACTTGTAGAAATTGTTGTCGATAGAATGTTTGGTTGTGTAGGTCTGGTTGGTCTGGTCGGTGTTGTTGGATTCGTTGGCGTTGTTAGAGGCGTCGGTGTTGTTGGACGCGTCGGTGTTGTTGGATCTGTCGGTGTTGTTGGACGCGTTGGTGTTGTTGGATCTGTCGGTGGTGTTGGACGCGTTGGTGTTGTTGGATCCGTCGGTGTTGTTGGACGCGTCGGTGTTGTTGGATCTGT
>KI423706.1:9601-27687 GCA_000473375.1 Anopheles culicifacies | reverse complement strand
GCAGGAGTGAAAAATTATGTATGTGCCGCTTGTTGCAGCTCGCGACATCAGATAAATGTGTCAAATGTCTGCATGGTTGTCCTCCCTCTTCACAATTTTATCCCGGTTCGATAAGTCCCAGTGTGCGATAAGCGTTCCACTACAAGAAGCAATGGGAATATTACACCCTATCGTGCCACTACGACCGATGGGGCTGAGAAAACGATCTCTTCCCATTTAAAATATACTCATTTCTTCTGGCTTTGATTTTTGCTTGAGTGTGTATTTATTTATTTTTCCTTCTTCTTCCTAAGATCCACCGAGAGGAACGAAAGAACGTAATGATATTTCCATCCTGATAAAATCATCATTTTTCTTGCAGGTGGCAAGTAGCAAGATCCGGGAGCCTGATTCCCTTCAAGGTTCCGTTGTTCATGACCGTGAGATCAAGCAGGAAGAAGCAAAAACCAAAACCAAGAAGCGTAGTGTAGGAAACCTTGACACTTCTTGCTTTTTTAACTCTTATTTTGCCGATCGGTATCGGAACCAAACTCATTTCTCGACTCTTCCCTGTACCGGTAGCTTAATGTGCGGACATTAAGCGAGTCACCCTGCACGAAAGCATCACCATTACAAAAAAGAACACGGGGGGATAGGCTTTAATAAATAACCGTTTAGTACAGGTCGGAAAGATTAATATATGTCCCGATACTGCCAGCGGAACGGGAAAGGAAGGAAAACCCGACCTCGACCAGTCCCGGGTACTTAATTTATATCCGGCAATCGACCACAAGGGCGCCTCTAATCTGCGAGCTGCGATCGATTCCAACCAATTGCCAGCGGTTCACGTTCCCGGATGACGATGGTGGCCCTGACAATCCGATCCAGTGCGATCGGTACGTCTCGCCCGGTAGGGCAAAAGTGACAACAAATCTCGATAGATGCTCCCGTGTTCCCGACAGAAGCTGATTCGCATGTCAAGATTGGAGCTACCTTACTCCGAAACCGATAGGTTCTAGGGAGCACAATCACGATCAATCGATCGAACAGTGCGAACGGACACGACGATCTGCATACGATCTGCGCAAGGCAAAAATCGTGACATTCACCTGCCCAACGCAACCCGATGTCTTCGTAAGCTGACGATGCGACAAATGTCTTATGTTCCGCCAAACGGTTTCACTCCGGGGATCTGTATGTGTGTGTGTTTTTGGGGGTAAGAATCGATAAAGATCGACACACCGGCTTTCTTGCGTTCCTTAAGGGACGCGCTTGCTTAGAACGGCAGGCAGCGGTAGGTTTAAGAATCCGGGAGAAAAATGAACGGATCTGCTCCACAGAGCTAATTAACGACTGCCGGAAATCAGCAGAGAGCGCACACGACGCAGCAGCGCATCCAACTGTCTTCGGCAGGAAAGATTTACGATACAGGTACGCCGAGTTGATGATGTCAGTTTTATTACACGACAGTTTAAGTATCGGTCGTCGATTCTTGGACAGGTTGGATTACGATTTTGGCAGCCAAAATTTATGTCCCATTGCGTTTCTGGTTCCTTTCTACCATCTGTTGGGGTTCGAGGAAAAATCCCGTCAATTACTGTGGAGCCGCAGGATGAGGCTTTGCTTGCCATCTGACACATTGTCAAAACAATCCTTTGGCCAAACCCGAGTCAGTATTGCGAAAACTGAGGTCACAAACATCTGTGGTACTTGAATGTTCGTGGAGAGGGGAAAAAGAGTGTGCGCTAATGACTATGTTCGTCTTCGTCTTACATTTAATAATCATCATTATCAGGTCGTTTGGCTGCTGTAGTTACGAGTCCGTGGGTAACAAAACCCTCCATTTTTGCGACACTTCCAAAATACTCGATAGCCAATGACAGTAGCAGTAGTTAATAAGATGTGTGAAGATTAATGAAGATGGCCAAACAGGCTCTGAAACACCGAAACTTTTCAAAATCTTACTATCCGGTTAAGTGATCGATTAAAATGAACCTCATTCGAGAAATTATTCTTTTAACAAATGTACGATCGTTAAATTTATCTCTAATCGAATGATAAATGTACAAGCTTTTAGCGCATGTTTCTTCGGATGGCGATGGCGAAACATTGCCAACATAAATCTTCGGCCTCGTTGAAATGTTTTGCAGCAACATCGTACTAATTCTCGCATGAGCGTCCCTCGTTCCGAAAAAAAACCCCGAACGAAAATTTGTTTCATTTCACAACCGAAATGAATGCACTAAAGTGCTACGGAAGGTGTAAAAGTGCAGCAGGATTGGCTGATGCACCGAAGCGGGTGTTGGAGGAGGCAAAACGGAAACGAGTTAAAAATATTGCGTGCAATTTGTTATCATTCCACACGAAGAAAACCTCTCCCAGACATGTTTGCATGTTTCGAGTGCATTGCGAGTGAAGCAACGCATCTTGAGACGATTGGTTTTGTTGCTCGGTTTCCTTCACTGCTGGAGAGGATGTGCTGAACGTAACCCTGCAATCAGCAATTATTTTCCAATAAAAAAAAGAAGTACAAAAATATAACATCAGCATCCTTGCGGCTGAGTCTTCTCTTTCGATCTGGTACTTCGCTGCCCCCGGTAGGATTTGGACAAACAATCTTTAATTAGACCATCGTCGGTACCTTCCAGATCCAACCCTGTGTTGGTGGAGTCATCGAAGCCATCCCTTGGAGGTGATTTGCGGCGATCCACACGCGATCCAGCATGCAAATGAACGATTCTTGAAGAGCTTTGCGTGTATTCCCGGCTCAGCTCACCCAGCGACGAGTGTGGTGATCAGCTCAAATTAAAAACATGAAAATGCCTTCCAGAATAACTCAACCCTCTCGCTCACCGTATGTTACCGTACCATTTGTCAGTGCGCTAGACTCCAGGGTTAGTGTTGCGGTTTATGGCAGCATTTGAATCTAACCCAACCGCGAGACCTAGTAATTATTGGCAGCATTCCATGTGTCACGGACGATTAAGTCCCCGGAGGCAATTGCTCGGCGGCTTCGATTCGAGTGGCGCTGCACAATCATTTTTATTGCAACCCAAAATCGCTACACTTCCATGCACCATGGCGGCTGGTTTGCAGACGTTCCATTATCCCGCACGCCACCTTCCACCGTTCGGGTGCTCATTTGCATCGATCAACTCTCCCGAGTGTGTCCTCCAAACATTGGTTGCAGGTGCCTGGTACTAACCCAAGCTACATGTGCACCGAGCTGCCTTTACTTCCTTCAAGTCACTGGAAAACGGACGTGCAGTGTTGCAGTGGAGATTAAAACCGATAATCGTTTAGCTCAGAACAAGCGGCTTCAGCACCTCGGTCGGTGTTATTTCAGCAAATTATCCATCGTCAGAGCGTCGTGGTGCGGTTCTTGCCTCTCCAACTTCGCTTCCGAATCATTATCACAGGGTGCAATAAATAATATCCAAAGAATGTGGTAAGAAGGTGCATTAAAGGGGAGTGAAGATAGGGAAGGCGAGAAAGACTTCGATGCCACGCGAAACAGTAGCCACCATTAAGCAGTGAAGTGCCATGGATGGGAGGTAGCAAGGAACGGCATGTGTTCCGTCTGATACCGCAGCATGACGCACTGGAGCGTTTATGGTGTGGTAAGATAATGCAAGCAACTAACCAATGTCATTTACAACGATATGGAGCTCATTTTCGAACACAATGGCTAATGTTCCATTTTGAATGGAATTTAAATAGAATTAAATGAACTTGAAGCTTAAGAAGGCATTATTTATTAACATATTCTTCTAATGAGTCATTGCATTGGAACTCGATCGATCACACCTTGAAATCGGTTTCGAATATCCGTGAAATAGACATTCCATTCCAGGCTGTTATTAGTATCAGTAACGATAAATGTATGTTTCAAAGTTTATCTCCCGTCCGGCGCCTTAATGGTCCACCTGGACAGCAGCTCTAAGCCGACCGGCACTTCATTTACGAGGCGTTAAAAACATGAAATTCATTTTGGAACCGCACTCCACACGGAAAGTCCCAAGAAATTGCCCAAGTGTCAAGAATTTGCTTTGCTATCGCCACTAGCCCGCAGGCAAATTGTGTTTCACTTGACGTATATGCTCCCCGTATGCGACACGCCAAGGTGACAGAGGTGTGTGTGTTGCGATACATGCACCATGCAGTTTTTGCATAAGCGCCTTCCCGGGAGGCAAACTGCAACCAAGCAAAAGGTGTTGATGTCTGTCGCACCGTTTCCTCTCTCGCATGGCATGCGTGTTTGGGTCGCACTTTTGTGTTTTCTGCTTCCTAGCACTCTTGGTCAGCCTGACCTCTGACCCTGCCCGAAGGCAATCGAAACTGGACCCATACGTACTGGAGAAGGTACGTACTTGCAGGCTTACGAAAACCGGGGACCACCTTGCGCTGGAAGAAGTTGAGTAGGTATCGAAATAATAAATATAGCCTGTGGCATTCATTTGCATTAGAAACAATGCAAGTGCCGCCAACTACTGGTACGACGCAGAAACATATGCGCCCCATTGCACCGGCACCGAACAATGGTGGTAGGAATCGTTTGACTTCGGTCGAATGGCAGCTGAGACCCCGCAGGGCCATAAATATCGTACGTGCACGTTAAATCAAAGCAATATTTATTGCCTTTCTGGTTGCTAATTCACACCAAATCGTGCCACAGTGCTATCAGCGTAACCGGTATCTGCGGTATATCACGTTCAGGGTTTCATGTATGTTTTATAAGCTACCGAGGCCGGGTGCACTTAGGCGAAGGTGGTCAAACGCTCGCACACTACATAAAATATCAATTTCAAATAAATGAACCCCTCGAATACATTTGTCCTCCGGGAGGGTGGCCGCAACTATCCGATGGTAGGTTTCTACGAAAGGAAGCATCACAATCGTGTGTGTGTTTCTAGGTGTGACTTTCACTTTTAATTCTAATCGCAACGATGGAACCGATGTTCCCTGCGAACGATTTTAAGTGATAAAATATGCAATAGAAACCCATGTCTAAGTGTACATTAAACTAATGAGATTTTCGTGTGAAGCAAAATCTGATGTGGAACTCACAGGAAGTTGTACATTTTATCTCACTTTATGGTGATAGATAAGACCTGTTTTAGAGGTTTTGAACTATTTTAGAAGTTAACAGATACTTCTTAAAATAGCATGTTATATATTTCAAGCCTTTTATATTCTATAAATTCTGTAGCATCATTGTTTTATGTAGAACTCCAAATATTGTCACCTTATTTCACTCCGACAAGTGCAAACGCAACGCCAGTAGTCGTTCCACTATATCAAGCCACACTCTAATAGAATCACGGGTTTAGTAAATCAATCAAACGTCGACTGTGTTTGTTTTGACAGCGCACGTTCCAGCCTCATGTGTGGTGTTGCATTGACATACACCTCCATATAATCGAGGGTGACAAGATTTGCGAAGGTTTTTGGGTATTCGGGAAAACTTTGGTCCCCAAAAATCGTACCAGCGTCACCGTGGCCCGATGGCCGTACCTAGTAGCGTAGTACGTAGTTTAAATACACATCAGCTGGAACTGATCTCGCTACCACCAAACCCCTTTTATAGTGATTCATTACTTAATCGATTGACAGCTTCGGAGAGGTTGATGAGATGAAGGGTGGTAGGGGGGGCTGTCATGTACCCGAAAAAGGCACACGAGCGCCCCGTTTGACATAATCACGACAAATAAGCGGCGTTCCGAAAGCTCGGTTGCGTGCCCTTGAATGTCGGCCCGTTCCGTTCAATCGACACGGGTTGTTTGCCTTACGGGTTTCAATCACTCTCGCGCTAGCAATATCTCGATCGTTCAATCTCCACCACCACAGCTGCCACTCGACGACAATCACAACCCGCTCTAGTGGCATGACCAGCTTCCAACTAGCTTCCAAAAATTCCAGAAGTCAAAGAAACCCAAATCCCACCGACCGGGCCCGGTAGAGGCCCGCAATGCGCGCGTGTGATGGAATGGAATGTTCTCACCCCGAATCTAACGCAGCACAATCGAGCCCATTCATGCGAGTGGTGAGTACTTTTACGAGGTAAGAAGGAGCACTCCATCAGCACGTCTCACAGGCGCAACTCGAATCAATTAATTTAATAAATTTTATAGCACCGTAATCTTCCGCTACCGAAGTCCCGATTCCAGCTTCCAGTTGAGCTAGAACCGCAGCGGTTAAACCCATATGGGGCGCTGCTGCTTTCACGCCTTTTGGGTGAGATTGAGTGGATAATTGCGCTCCTAACAAACTAAAAAAAAGACCGTTCCGTACAACTGGTCCTCACTCGCATGGGGTTTGGAAATTGTAGAGCCATAGTTGGACAGTTGACAGTTGAAGAATTTCACTAAGTAGGGAGCTTCAACCGTGATCTTAACGACGATAAGAACATGAGAGCACTCATTGAACACTTGGGAGCAATTGAAGTAAACGCATTTGGCTTTAAAGCCAATAGAGAAACATTAATAAGTTTAATAGCTCGTAAGGAATACGTTTCAGAATTCGATCCACAATGAAAAAGTCGGCGAGAGCACTAAACTTATATATTTCCAACTATTCGTATCGCAACCGTTTTTTTGTGGAGTCATAAATAATGTGGAAGCGTAAATCTCTCGCTAAAATGTCATTTTATCGCGCTTGGGAGCAAAGTTTTAACTTTACCTTGCGGTGAGGTGTGTCGTTTTGCTTGGGTTTTAGTGTATTTATAACTATTTCAGCAAATGCGTCAACTTCCGCAAGATGTTGCTTAGGTACACCTATGTTCAAGACTTTCGATGCTGGATCATTATAATTAAGACGTAAAGATTGTACTCATTCAATTTCTGACGAGCAAGTGCTGAGTGATTATCGAAGTAAAGAATTGATACTACCTGAAAATATTGCATGAAATGTTTGTTAAATTTAAACAGGTTTTATAGTTTGAGTACAATTTTGACCCCAAGTGTATCGGTATCTTTTACCAGCGGGTGTACAAAATAGTGTTCGATAAGCAAAAGTTTCAACGTGCAACACCTTTCAGTGATCAACTGCCGGGACATCGTTGGCCAGGAATTCCAAAACCTAAAGACGGGTGTGTGCGTGTGGTTTTGTGCGAAATATTAATTAAAACTTTCCCCACCACCCTGTGCCAACGTCGAATGAAGTTAAGCTTTACTTTATGCTACTCTTGCTGCCTTCTAGAGGTAGTACCTTGGAGAAGAGGGGTGAAGGCAAATTGAAATTGTTACTGTATATTTTAAACACACTCTTCACTAACTTTGTAAGATACCGGAATTCAACACATGGTTCCGTTTTCCGTCCCCAACCCAAGTGACGTAGTGGTTGGGTCGATTAGAAAACTCCCATTTATTTGTGCAATTTATGGTTATGCCACCGAACCACACGGTCGAGGGTCTGGCTTTGACAGCTTTGGCAACTAACACCCCACAGCCCACATGGTCACATCAATTCGCACCTCTTTGACGGGTGCGCAAAACTTGTCCACCGTGTCGGTGTTGAACACCTGAGTGGAAAGAAGTCAACATACATCGGTGGCATGCCAAAAAATAAAAATATAAATCGAAATCCTCGCTCAATCTTGACGCATGTAAGAGGGGCCCGATTACATGGGAACCGACACCTTCCTTCTCCACTAGCGCTAATGGGGTCAACGGGTTCGGGTGCTGGTCGAACATTATCCATGGCGGGTCAATTCGTGTAGAGCAAAAAATGTGCTCTCCTCTCACAAAAAAATCCAGACGATTAATCTGACGTAATCCTCATTAAGCTCAAAGTTCGAACCTGATGTCAAGATAGAGCAATATAGTTTAGTCACACAAAAGAAAACCGATTAAAATTCTTCACGGCTTTTCGAATGCAATGGGTCACACCTTTCGGGTATTGCGTGGCCTCTGTGAACTTTCGATCTGTGCTGCACGTTGAGTGATCTTCGTCTTCGAGGTGGTATGTGGCCATTAACCACCAATCGAAATCAGAACCAAACGCAGACAAACAAATGCGCCCTGGTTGCAAGGCGTCTTACTGATCGACGACGCACAACTTTTGGAGGCTTCAAAAAGACTTCATCGACTGCGACGAATCCCCGTGTGCGCTCACACACACACACGTTCCCGCTCCAGTGGCTAGATGATTAATGGGTATTGTGAGCCCAGTGTTGCCCAGTGCAGTTTTAGACGAGCGAAAGTGAATGTTGAACGTCAACGCGTACCACACGACGGTTAGATCATAGGAGATCTCACCCCGATCTCAGCAGGTCACCGCACAATGAATGCGAATGCGTGTTATGATCTCGAAATGATACCTTCTCACGAGTCAGTGTATTGAATGCGACAACAGAACCACTCCAAAAAAAACCAAGGCTCCAATTCGTTTCAAATTGAGTCAGCACAAAACGCGTGTTCAACACGCACGTGTAGTGCCGTTGTTTTGCGACTGGCTTTAAATTTATTGACACCGGTACCGATATTAATTAGGGTATGTTTTAATTGACAGCCTCGGTCTGATAGGGAACATTCGCGTGAAGTTCCTTCGCCACTGCCCGAAACGAAACATTGGGCAGCGAACGAGGGGCGAAGAAGATTGCGAATTCGAACGACAGGCGAATGATAAGGATCCGGCCGGCTAACACAGACCGTACATTTTCCGGGCGACATTAAATTTGTGCGAAACAACCGATTGCATTTCAGAACACGGTGCATTAAGTGCGTGCCTGAACACCTTTTCCTCGAGCGACACGAAATTATGTGACTTTTTTGTTCGCAGAGTGAATTGTGAGATTCGAAGATTCGGGGAGTACCTTGGGTGAGAATGTTTTGGAGAAAAGTTACTTTAAAGTTACAACTTGTTCAATTTTATTGGAATCTTTAAAATTTTATGGCAGGCTCAAAAACACGTCAATGTAGAACTCCGGGATAAAAGTTGTTGAGGGATTCGTTAAAGTGTGCTCCATTGAGTTCTCATTTTATGATTCATATGCAGTTCGTCAAAGAGCCAAATACTCCATACCATACTCTTCAAATATTAGAGTGGGCTCATCTCAAAACAACACGTAACTCCTGTATAAATTTGCATTGATTTGTTTGATAATAAAAGAAGAATAAATTAAGAGCACATTAGGAAGTTAGTGTTGCAAAATATGTCCACTTTCTTTAAGTTATATCTCCCAAACCACTGCCCTGTTCTGCACAAATGGCCTACGAATCTTACGATACCAATGTCAATCGATAACAACATTTTGAAATAGGTGCTTTTTTATCTGCCAACCACCATCAGACATCAAGTTCTTAGTTCTAACCGCAATAAATAGCGTAAAATATGTCTTTTCTGACACGTTCCGGTACCGGTACCGGTGTCGAGGCGTCAAACTTTGCTTTGTAACGATCCGAATGACTTGATTCAGGTCGACACAACCGATTGGAGGATCCTCATTCAAATGAGGTTGACGATCGTTTATCACCCCAACCGTCAGTCGTAGAACGATCGTCTAGCGAACGATCGCGTCATCCTAGAGTGCAATAAAAGAAGAATAAACTTCAAGAAAACAAACACATCATATCACTGATGTCTAATGGTGGGTATCTTTTCTAGACCCACAATTAGTTCCCCACACATTTGTACATAAATACATCGTGGGTCAAATGATGTGCGTGTGTGCGTATGTCTCCCCACCAAAACAAGAAGAAAAAAACCTACTTTAGCGAACGTGTGAGGGAAGCGTCACTCCGATAAGAACGAACCCCTAGGAGGAACTGTTTGCCCCGTTGTAAAACAGCAAACATGATGCGATCGGGTTTTATTTATGGAATCGTCCGTCTGTGACATTAGAATTTAATTTAACTCCCTCCCTCCGTTTGGATGCCAAACGTGCTCCACCAAAACCCTGTCCGGTTCCGGTTTTCGGCGCTCTTCTTCGTTTGATGTGATGCCGTTGAGTGATATTAATGTGTATCGGTATCTTCCTCTACAGCGGCACGCTGGAACGCTGGCATCAAAGCCAACACCGAGTGACAAGTATTTTCCATTCTGCCCCAAAAAAACATGTCTTCACCACTCGTGTGGGCCACTCTTTCTTCCGCGACTTTGACACAGTGTGTGGAGTTTTATGATTTCCAGTAAATTATGGCTCCACACTTCTAGCAGCTCGACTCAAACGCACATGGAGCAACTAGCCGAAGAAGCCGAACTGAGGTGTCAACCGAATGTTGGTTCATCGAGCTCCATCTTATGTGGACACAGCAACACAGATTGGGTGTAATGCATCGTAACGTAAAGTGAAAGAATCGCAACAACAAAAAAAACAAAGTTTGCTGCCACCGGCCAGTGTTCCCTGGCCTACCGCATCCGAAAGATCGAGCACGATATTGAGATGAAATTCCATATCACGGGAGGCGTTTTAATATATTTAAAGTAGTTCTTAAATATGGCTATTAAGATAATAAATTTCTGTCGTTTTAATTTATTACATCTTGTTTTGTAAAATGTGGTGTTTCCGTTCACATGCAAACACGTCCGGCGCACGGTACTGGGCTTGTTTTCTTTTGCCATTATTTTTTTGTTTTTGGTTTGCATGCCTTTAAGGGGTTTGCCACGGTACTGGTGTGTGAGAGAAGTCACAGGCCGGGGCTGTGGATCGTACGGTCAGTTTTCATGGTTGCCGGACAATGTCCAGACAGATGCATGATATTGCATTGCACTTTGCGAATGGCTAATTCTGAAAATGTAAGAGAGACCTTACGATTATCGCCCTAGAGGGGTACAATGTTCGGTTTTTTGGTTGTACCAAATGAAGTTTATTAATTTTTGTCTTCTTTATAATAATAAATAAATTTCAAGATACTATAATTATTCTTATGTTTTATGTAGTTGTTGATTGTTAATATATTTTTCAAAAAAGGCTTTCAAGTTTTGGGTTGTTATTTAATAACATTTTCGTGTTGCCTTCCATTGAATATAAAATGTCCTTAATATATTTAATGTTTTGCAATACTTTCTAAAGTAAAACCCAAATAAAAACGTTACACCATCTTACTCATTGTTCATCCCAAAAGAAAAACCTACACGGCAACACCTTTCGGTGCAAAATCTGGCACCGAAATCGTATCACAGTGTTCCATTTTCCCACTGCAGCCAACAACATTTTCGTCCGCACAGCGAATGAGACAATTCCCTTTAATGGCGTACCTGCTTCAACTACTTAAACGCAACCAGAAAGGGGGGGGTAAAAGGCAAAGAGATCAACAGTTGCATCAATACATTATATTCACCCACACTGTAGCAAACGGTAACAACAATACAATTTGCATATTAACAATACTCGTCATTTTTAATGCATCTCAGACGTTTGCATCCACCGACGTCGGGCAGGTACGTGCAGGTAACATGTTTTCGTTTCGTAATGCTGAAAAAGTTCCTATTTTCCCCCATGGTGGTGCCAGAGCGGGTGGCTTGAGTGATGGACGCTTGCTACATTGAGAAGACATGCGGCGTCAAACAACACACACACACGCACGCATGGGACGGAGTCGCTATTACATCAATTTATATGAATATTAATTTTAATGTTTTCATGAACATTTTAAAACAAACCATACGGAACATGCGCCTAAAGGAAGGAAGGTGTGAATGGCTTGGGATACACAATCGAGGAAAGATGCATACAAGACACACACTAAAAGCCTACAACCGATCGATGTTGATTATCGGAATTTATTTCATCCCCATCATACCTTGTCAGGGTGAAGTTTTTATTTTTCCTGCTTCGCCCATAAGCACGATTGTTCTTCATTCTTACTTTCGACGCTTGGTTCGGCTTATGCTGCGTCTCTTCAATGTGTCTACATGATGATCGTGGGTCTCCCCTACACGTATACGACCTTGTCCAGCCGTTTTCTTTTCCTCCTTCTGGATCGCTGGCTTCCAAATACCAGGCAGAGAAGATAAAAGAAATCTCGCACGAACTCGGAAATGGGGGACCCTGTTGTGATCGATAAATTATGATTACGTGTTTGATAAGACGGGAAACGTGCAAACATAACGAAACTGAACAAGATATTTCCGAAAAGCAAGCATTTTTCTCGCACGGATTTGTTTTCTTTACAGTGCTGTAAATTCATTTACCGAGAGCGGCTAATAATGCAACCAAATTAGGAATTGTATTTATTGGCTTGTAACAGGTCGAAAACAAGCGTTTGAAGGTTTGTTTTTTGCTAAATGTTCATAAATTAGTAGCGTGCTTGGAGTGGGTAGACTATCTTCTCAACGTAATAAAATTAAAAAACATCAGCCGGCGGAAGTTGCATTGGACGAGAAACTATTTTCTCACCATTATCCAGGACAAGAGATGCTGCAAGAAAGCACCCGTGTGAGATAAGCTCACTCCCATGCGAATGTGAGTGGTCCATTTAAAAACAATTCTCCAAATCACCATTCACAAGCATTCTGACGATAAAGCTCTACCAGCGAGGAAGAAAAAAACGAGGATCAAGTTAAGAATAAAATAACGATCGCATCACAAAATATTCGCATCGCTGACGTGAGCCGCGGCTTGCCGGAGAGGCCGGGAGTGCCCGTTCGATTCGCAACCTTCGTAGGTAAGGCTCACTCGGCACAAAAGCTCACTATCTCGGCAAGGACCCGGGATCCCCGCTAATCGGACAGTTAACTGACTCGTTCCGCTCGTTCCACCATTCATCTCCAGCACAAATCCAACCGCGGACGATCAAAGCAAAACCTCGCGGGACCCCGATGCCGCAGGAACTATTTTAATTCCTGCCTCATTCACCGCCGCTCACGAAGTCCCGGGCGGCTCCATTAGCTGCGGGGAGAAACCTTTCGAAGCAACATCCCGAGCCCACATGCTGACCGGCGGCCGTGCTGTGTTTTGACTCGATCAAATATTTGTTCATAATTAGTTGAAAATATTTAAATTGTCGAGTCAGTAGTGAAAACATTCCCCAGTTCGCTTGCCGGGCAACGATGCGGGGATTTTAAGATTGGTCGCTGGTTTTGTCTTGTTGGCTTTTCAGCGCTCGGGTTCAGCGATGTTTGCTTTTTGCACGTTTCGTTTCACCGGCTCTCCCTGGCAAGACTTCAACTGTTCCCAACTCTTGGTTTGGCTCACGTGTTTGCTGCTGGCAACCGGAATTGTCCAACTAGAATGAGCTAATTCGGCTAAAATTGTTGTCCCTGTTGTTACACGCGCAGATAATTTGATGCGGTGTAAGCAAACGATTAAATGTGCAACCGGCAAGTGGCCAACGTGGTCGTTTTATGGGATGACGAGAATCAACAAGAATTAAGTTTTGGTCTTGTTTTATGGTGGCGCATGTGAACCACAATACTGTTACATTTTTATGGGGATTATATAATCCATGAAATCAGCAAAATTATACATAATTAAAAAATAATCTGCTTTTTAAGATTTGCAGCGTTTGGAAATAGTTTCTTATTGTCGCAAGAGGGAACTACGCATAAAGATCATATTATGAGAACATATAAAGAACATGAACTTGTTTACAGAATTTCATTGTTAGGGAGTTTTAATCACTATTTGAGAGATGTTTAAAAGTCATAGTCATAGAACTTATATATTATGACTTCCTTTCTCTAAATCTCCAAGAAAGTCTAAGAATCTTCCATGCTCGCCTTCGAAGAATCTCAAGGAAACTTCTCCATGAAGCTAGGTAGTAGATACAAGCATTAATTACCCAGCGTGTGTATAATTAATTGTAGCCTGGATAATATATTGGTGGAATCCCGTCAACCTTCCTTAGGCACACCTGTTCTCCCGTTGGGTCAGATGTTTCTGAAGATATGGATGACAAATTGATTAGGAACTCTAAGATGAAATTTGTAAAAGTGTCTGTAGATAAAGAACATTTTCATGTGTTTTTATAAAAATTGAAATATATAATATTTTATCAGAACTGATCAGAAATATGCTTAAACTCTCTCTCTTGCTCGACTAACAGCAAACAAGAGCACACGATTAATAGCTTCCTCACTAGTCGAACCGATAATAGAGTTTCCATCGGCAATTTATGTCCATCACACAATGTTTGCCACTTGGCGCTTTTAGATTGAGCTTTCTACAATCCTGCCAGATGGCCATTTGCTTCCCCAAAAGCCCGCAGTATTCCATCCCTAAGCGTGGAGGGAGAGAGAGAGAGAGTAAATTATGCAAACTGCTACCAATTTCGACGAAGGGTGAATTAGTGGGTTTCTCTGTTAGCAAAGCAAACCTGATCGCTAGTAGTGTAGCTCGTGTAGCCAGGCTACCTAACCAAGCATTGGAGCACCCACAGGTGGGCCACCAAACCAAACCTGTGAACGAGCAAAATCGAAAGGTGACACGATTTTTGAAAATGCGGGATTATGGATGTTAATTGATTCGAATTGTATGCAGTTCAACATTTCCACCGCAGTAACGGGGTGGGGAAGGATCGGTATGGATGGAAGGTGACAAAAGCAAACAACTGTTCGAATCCTGTTTGAGCTAGACCGACGGTTATGTACGCTGGATGAGCTGTTAAATTTAAGCATCTTTAAGCTATGGCTCATCTCGCTGGAGGATCTAACCGATTGAGGTTTTGTGGAAGAAGAAACGATTGGATTAATATACGCGAGAAAGAAAACAACTAAACCGCCTCGGAATACAAGATTAGATGGCGAAGGTGCGATAAGGATCGCACCGAAACAGGGGAAGCTATTAGTGATGTTGTCCATTTGAGGCGATATGAATATAAATCGGTCACATTTGTTAGCGATTCCGAGGCGATGTTTTATGATCGCCAAAGCCGATAGAGTGGATAGACTTTCGCATGGAAGGCGCTTGCTTCTTTTTTTTTTCTTAGTTAATTTTCTAGCAACAGAATCTCAGCTTTCAAGCGATAATTATTTGTTTTCCTTTGAAATGTTATTTGATTAGGAAGCAAAAGGAAAATAAACACACTTAATTATTCAATTATCGCTGAAAAAATGATGAATTCCTGTGGGGCTCTGTTAGATCTGATAGACCATGGAATTGATACTGCGATGATCACCTGTACTACCACTACTACTACTGCTGCTGCTCCTGCTGCTAGCTACCACGGCCGACTCGAGGTGGATCGAATTTACAATACTGGAATATTAATATCGATTGATTCAAACGATCATCCACGCAAAGTTTCACCAGCCATCGGTGCCTTGTACGCGGTAGGTTTATGATACCACCAGGCCCGGGGGATTCTGTTTGGTGTGGCATTTATGTGCAATAAATAAAAGTGAAACCGTTGGTTCTTCATCTCCATCCACGAAGCAGCCAGCCCACAAAAATGGCCTCATTTAACACCCCGAAACCACCTGCCCACACGTTTACGGACAGAGAAGGAAGGAGAGCGCTGTTTTTATTGGAAAAATATTTGAATATTCGCAGCTCGTTACATACCGAGTGAGTTGGTTCGTTGTGTAAGGAAAAGGGCCAAACATCACTCAACTTGTGCACTGGGAAGCGAGATCTCACCTAGGTGTCTCTAAATGAGGCCCCCAAAATTTCAAAACCATTTCCTGTTTATTTCCCGTTCAAGGGTGTGATTAAGATTCACTCCGAACCAGTTTTCCGAATGCTGACTCGATGCATCATCACGCTGCAGCTCGTTAATTTGCGTTTCTCCCATGCAACAAAATCCTCGAATTGAGGTTCAAATGTGTCTCCACCACTCGGTGTGGATTGGAGTGAAACAAACTAGCAATTCCATCCCATACCGTGGAGTTGCATTCGGATGTACATGCGTGCCAAGTGGCGCATCATGTTAATGTTGCCGAATGCCGACGTACGACCCTTCGAGGTGATTTTCGCGAAAAAAAAAATACTGCAACTGAAATCATGTGACGCGGCGCTCGTGTTGTGTACGGCCTCTCAGATTCCGTCCCGGTTCGTTTAGTTCCCTGGTGGAAAATTAGAATTTATTTTTAACGATTACGACTAGCTGCTTCGGCCATGTATGTTCCCTTCATCCGTGGCTAATGTCGTGGATTCTTTGAAGACTTCGGTACAGTGGAAGATTTTCCACACGTTTTGCATTTGGAAAGGAAGCCGCCCTTGTTGGGTTCATTTACAGGCGCTCTTATCCGTGTCCGCTAAATTGTTTTCCATAGGCAGGGTATTTTTCGTCAAAAATTCTTTCACGAGTAATGTTTTGTAAGGAAATTCCCAGATTTTGTTTTTACTTAGTTACTTATTGTATTTTTTCATCGTTTGCATTAAAAACTTTAGAAGCAATCCCTTTAACATTACCACCATACCTTGGTTCCTTGAACGGATGTTGGTAGTTTTCTCATTTCTTTATCGAAGAAAAACTTGCAGTACACCGTGTTTCCGATAGAAAGGCAAGCAATCAGTCCATTGACGGCTCACGTACGCCGTACAGATGATTAATAATAATCGTCACAGTCGAATATTGCAGCCTGCAGATATGCAACTGCACGGGACCATTACCTGCCGGGTGTTCTCCGCTGAATGGGGACAGCGAAAGATGGAAAAGGGAGAACTGAACCAGAGTTTCAGTGTCATTAATTATAGCTTCATACAACGTTCCGAATCCAATCGGTTTTTGCACAAAACTGCAAGAAAGGCACACATGTCACACATATGTAACGAGTGCACGGTTCCCTTTGCAAGTCGCTCCATTGCTCTTTCCTTCTCTTTTTCTCTTACCTCACAAAAAAAGAAAGTGTAATTTTGAAAAATCGTAAGAAATGTGATGTTCGGAAAAACTTTTTCCTGTGTGTAACAATTTAGCAAACTGGCAGGAACGAACCAAAAAAAAAACATTCTCAGAAGCGTGACAGAAAATCTTCAAGTTTGCCATGTTATCGAAGAACATTTACACCACTCTCTCTCTCTCTCTCTCTCTCTCTGTCTTTTTCGGGATCATCTCTCTCTCTCCTCACACACACTGCATTCGATGGGTGTACATTGCAACACCGTTAAACGGATGCACATTTTCAACTTGAATGCAATCTTTCGCATACACACATGTCGCGCTATGCCAGATGCAAAACTTTTCCTACCACATTTGCAAACACACTGATGCAATGTAGTAATGGCAGTGGTAGTAGTTAAATATTTCATTCGATTTTCAAATATTTATTTTCCCTGTAAGATGCAACTTTTCTCTCGCATCTTGAGGGAGAATGGAGATGAAGAAAGTGGAAATGCTATGCGAGATGTGTGCGGAATTTGTGTAAATGCCATCAACCACTGTCAGAAAGTTAGACATCTTTTCGTGTCGATAAAATTGAGGAAATGGCTGGCAAAATTGGAAAAAAGAGTAGCTGCATAAAAATGTTGTCCGAACAAACCCGAATAAAGTCTTTGATATTTTTACAATAAAATATTCTTCTAACATTTGCAGTCACTTCCTAAAATCCAGTTTGAATTTTAAATAAATATCTAAAATTACACCAAAAATAGTGACACATTTCATAAATTACTTTTAAGCCTTAGCTTATTTGCCACACTCCACATATAAGACTACATTTCACATCCCTTGCTTAATCCACATTTCCTCTCCTAGACAGAGCTCCATACAGCGTAAGCTTTTTTCCGTGTGTATTGCTTGGAAAAGAAAAACCGTTGTATTTAAGCGCTGTGGTAAAAATTGAAGGTAAACTAAGGGTTGTTGTAGCAAAATTCCCCCCCTTCCCAATCCATTCGCCACATACCATTACTAGATTCATCCTTTTCTATCCGTTCATTCCTCCGGAGAGTCCAGAAAGAAGGATTTTTACAAATATTTTACTTCCTGCCACCCGTCCGAAGCTGTGCTTTGCTGCGTTTGATAAGGCTACCCCTGGGTGGAAACGGCTCTGAGCACTTCGTAGCACCCGGTCGAGACATCAGGTGGCAACAGAAAAAGCTCGCTTGAATCGATGCTTGGATTTTCCATTCTATCCCGTACCGCATCATCATGGTGGTGCTAACGCTTTTCCTTTTTTTCCTCGTCCCCGTCTTACAACTGTCTAAGGGAATTGAACGACACCTTAAGGATGACGGTGGAGCTTTCGCTGGAGTGAGCGAGCGCGTTCAAGCGCACCAAACCAAAAAAAAA
>KI423705.1:6888-22729 GCA_000473375.1 Anopheles culicifacies | reverse complement strand
GTCAAAAATGACAATTCTGAATACTTCAATGTGTGGTTGTGTTTGTGTCGAAAAATTGCACATCTGTGTTCAGTGTGTGGTAATTCGTAAGTCAAAAAACCGAATCGCGTAGTAAACCCGCTACGAACGACTGATCCTTTCCGGTAATCGGGCATTTCTGTGTTGTTTCCATCCTCGATCAAGTAGCGCAGTGAAAAGCTGCGTTGTTTGAGCATTGTTACTCGATACTGCTATGATGCTTGCTTCCGCCGTACGTAATCTGTCCCGCAGGTCGTTCTCGACCTCTAAAGCGGTCTCTGCCCAGCAATTGACCGTCCGCGATGCCCTTAATGCCGCGCTCGATGAAGAAATGGAACGGGACGAAAAGGTGTTCCTGCTCGGTGAAGAAGTGGCCCAGTATGATGGTGCGTACAAGGTAAGAAATCGATGCAAAATTTATGATTTGTTGGTTTCCCAAAGATAAAAGAATGATTACGTAAACATATCTCTAGTGACAATCCTGTGTGTGGTGGTTGTAAAAAAAAAAATACAGCTTCAGTTTGAGGGCAAAGAGGGGTCATGGTGTTCATGCTACGCGCAAAACAAATAAAAATACTATATGAACACAAGGCAAGGTTATCTAATCCATCAACTAGCTTCGAAGCGAAGAAATTTGCAGTCCGGTGCATGAATGCAAGGGTGATAGTGAACGTCATGGATTCATCAGATGCGTGTTTGTTTACATTCTGATCTTGGCAGGTTTCCCGAGGATTGTGGAAGAAATACGGAGATAAGCGAGTGATCGATACTCCCATTACGGAAATGGGTTTCGCCGGTATCGCAGTAGGTGCGGCTATGGCAGGACTGCGTCCGGTTTGCGAATTCATGACATTCAACTTTTCGATGCAGGCCATCGATCAGGTATGAGCGGTTGGAGTATGTAAATAGGGAATGA
Source organism: Anopheles culicifacies (assembly GCA_000473375.1). Taxonomy (NCBI): domain Eukaryota; kingdom Metazoa; phylum Arthropoda; class Insecta; order Diptera; family Culicidae; genus Anopheles; species Anopheles culicifacies. Next base: position 21,795 of record KI423705.1, on the reverse strand, counting down.
ATGCACATCTAACTGTATCTCCGTTTTCGATTGAAGGTCATCAATTCAGCCGCGAAAACGTTCTATATGTCTGCCGGCACAGTGAACGTTCCGATTGTGTTTCGAGGACCTAACGGAGCTGCAGCAGGTGTTGCGGCCCAACATTCGCAATGCTTTGGTGCGTGGTATTCGCATTGTCCTGGTTTGAAAGTGGTATCACCGTACGATAGCGAGGATGCAAAAGGTTAGATTGATTGCCGTTTCTTTCCGTATATTATGGAAATAACTATGGCGATATGCGTGTTGCTATTTCCTTTATTGTAGGTCTTTTGAAGGCTGCCATCCGCGATCCAGATCCAGTGGTGGTGTTGGAAAACGAAATGTTGTACGGAGTTGGTTATCCCGTATCCGACCAAGTTTTAGATAAGAACTTTGTGCTACCTATTGGCAAGGCAAAGATCATGCGCCCGGGTAAGCACATCACTATAGTAACACACTCCAAATCCGTCGAAACCGCGCTCCAAGCGGCCAACGAACTGGCGGGCAAAGGAATCGAAGCTGAAGTCATCAACCTACGATCACTTCGTCCATTGGATTCGGAAACCATTTTCAAGTCCGTACAAAAGACTCACCATCTCGTGACGGTAGAGCAGGGATGGCCTCAGAGCGGTAAGTGATTCCTTGACGTAACCTCTTTACGGCTTTTAAAATGATTTTAATTTTCGTCTTCGTAAAGGCATTGGTTCCGAAATTTGCGCACGCATTATGGAGCACGAGACATTCTTCCATCTGGATGCACCAATTTGGCGTGTTACTGGTGAGTTTGCTCAATCTCTGGAACAATTATTATCGCCAATGAATTTGCTCTAAATTACTGTATATCCTCTCCAGGTGTTGATGTTCCGATGCCGTATGCAAAGACACTAGAAGCAGCTGCGCTTCCACAAGTACCTGATGTTGTCACTGCCGTTAATAAGGTGCTAGGTGTGAAGTAAATCTCAGTCCCATCCAATTGAAAGAATGTTCTTTGCGGTTTAGAGCATACAAAATAACATGGTTATTGTGCATAGAGGATTTCCGTAATGCGAGGCATATTAAAGTTCAGTTGGGATTATACAACGTTAGACAGGTGATAACTCTTTTTATGTCTTTTCTTTGTATTCACATGCTAGAAATGTGTGTTTTACTCTCATGGAAATATCAACAGTATAAGTTTTTCTCTATTTCTGTTCAAATAATCTGCAAAACAATTATGATTGTTTTTCTTTTTACTTTTGTTTGGAATTTGAATCTACAGAATGTAACAGCGAAATATGTATTTCTATCATGAGTTTAGCAGCACAAAACATGGCAGAATGCGTATTTCATACGAGTCTTGAAGACGGTAGAATAAGATCTGCGTAAGCAAAAGAAAATGCTGTCCGTAAAGCAACTGGAGCTAATTTATTGTAATTTCATAGAGATCTTTTTAATTTTCTTAACACATCACCTTATGCCAAGGGCATAGATTATAAAACTGGTACAAACTATGCAAAGGATTTTTTTTTGTCACTGGTTTAACAATCGTTTGTATACTTCAACAATACATCTTTCAATATGCAGATGAACTCACTCAAAAGCCAGCTAGCGATACGCCGCCATGAAAAGTAACGAATCATTATTCCATCAAAAGAAATAGGATATAACCGCATGAAACAATTGTAAATAAACTAGCCACGTAACACCTTCAAGCTGTTGGATAAACCCAAGGATGCAACTCCATAACGAACAAACTACACAAACGGTACAATGGAAAATGGAAAACCTGATCTGCTGTTCGAAACGGTAAGGTGATGAAATGCAATATAAACTGGGACGAATAAATCTAGTTGAAAGATATTATGCTCAGGAAACTGCCGCGTTTTGTGTCGTTTTGTGTCGTTTTGTGTTACCTCATAAAATAATATGATGACGTACATAGAAAGGTCTAACATGCACTAAAAAAATACTGTAGTAGCACCAAATACTTGAATTTTCGTTCACCTTTTTCGAAAACCTCATCCTTTTTCAATCCTTTTCACAAGCAGGAGATAGAGAGGAGTCAAGCAATTATTTTGTATTGCGTACTATAAGCTTATCGGTTTATGAAATTAGCTGGTGATGTGAATATGGATAGAACTGATCAGGATCATTTATGAATGGTTCCGACCTGGAGAGTGATTGTCAAATTGTTCTTCGCATAATTCTTGGACAACATTATGGCAAAACGAGCATCGCGTTCTTGGCAAATACAGTTTACGAACCCGAGGACTTCCACGAGTTGTTCTTATCAGTGACTGTAACTCTTGGCGCAGTGCCTGGGAAAGTGAATCTACCAAACCCAATGGTGAGGTACTCTACCATATAACGACGCACCTCGGACTGGTAATCTTGTACCACCTAGTGGCTCGGCCTAGCAGCGTGGATGTGACATTCTCGAGCACCTCCATTGAGCGGCTGTGTGAGAGGTGCCTACTTGCTAGAGAACGGCTGGATGCGGCAACAGAACTAAATCATGACAATCAGAAGAATATCAATAAGCGAGAATAACGGGAAACAGCCGCCGCACGGCTCTGGCACTGCTTCAAATTATGCGTGGAATTGTATGCTCTTCAAGTTTCGGTATTTTGGAGTAACTCAACCGATTTTACAAACGTAACTACTGGCCATCGCGAACGCGTTGCATTTGACCATGACCACAGCTCTAGATAGCGTGCTGTATGAAGCTCTCACGCCATGCATTTGAAAGCCTTCATGACCTTCAGAAAGAAGGATATGTAAGAGGCAGTTACCGAAACCCCTCAACGATACCGTCGAAGATCCAGGTATACCACAACTTTCGTACAAATAATACGGCTACAAGATCTTGTGGTGATAGCGACGAGCACAACTCCAAAGTTTGCAGCATTGGTGACAGAATAGACAGTGATAACTGTCAGCGGATGGATGGCAAAGAACTGTTCGCAAGTGACCCCGGTAAATATGAATTTCGTTGTGATTTCTAGCCTCTCTTGGGGCTACAACGAATTTCTACTTGGATCGACGGAGTCGAATGAATGTCAAAACGGTTGATAAGCTATCTCGAACTGGAGCTGCATAACAACATAATGTGGACGCCACATACCTGGAAGGTTGTAGTGAATGCACTCTGTGTGGTACTCAGGAGCGTCATAAAGAAATACAGCGATCCGAGAGTAGCGAAGCGTTAGTTTTTAGTCGAAGTAGCAGAGTCGGTCACCAGGTACCAGTGCCCAAGTTGGAGTCTTTACCATGCTTTTGGTAGGTATGGACAGCCTTTTTCATTCGGTTCGATATGAGACAGCGGTCCTGTTTGCGGGGTTGATATTAATCCACATGGCTATCAACGATGCCATGTTCGTTTGTATACGACATCTGGAGACAGCAAGTAGTAGATCCGTAGAGATGAGCGATTCCATACCATAGAAAAGTGGCATCGGTCGTGAGATGTGCGTACTACTCTGGAACCAGTCGGTGGTTACGTAACACCATAACGATACACTATTGCTCACCCCAGAATTAATGTGATGTATTTATTGTTCTGTTTGGCCTAAGAACTATTAAATAGGAGTCATATAAAGTATTTTACATTTTAATACAAAACATTAAAATATGTTTTTCAACCATGCAATTCAATGCAATAATAGTAACTCGGACAATGGTATATGCATGAAAAACCAACCTTGTTAAAAGCAATTTAGTAGATATTATTCCAAAAAATATATAAATGACTACGAAGGATTGATTGTATGAATAATTGCTATAGAATGCAATATCACTAAAACAAAGCATTGAAGATAAATGGTTACCGAAAAAGGGACAATTTTGCCCAGCTTATGCCGGTGTGGGGTTTGATGATGCTCTTACGGTTTTTGAGATTATATTTCTCCTGCAAACCGCCCCGTCGTTTTTTGATGGTTTGTTTTATTCCATTCCAAAAGGGTAAATTACGCATGGGCATAACTTCGCTAGAGTGTGCCGAACACCGTGTCACTTGCCATGTGACTTTCGAGTATGTAGTGTTTTCCAGTCGGTTGCTTTTTAACACTACATTAGCATCGTTTGTTATTCGACGGTTTGAATGCTAGAGTGCATCCCGACGAATTATACAATCAACGCTGCTGTCGCGCGTATACCGTTTGCCACGAGATGTGTGATCTTTTCGTGGAGTCGGAAAACAAAATATTAAACAACGCTGGTGCGTCGGTTTGCAGATATGTCAGCCAAAACAATGCAAAAAAGGGTCATACCTGTATGCACATTATATACCATTTTAAGCACGTTAATTCCATAAAGACTGATTATTGTGTTTGCATAGCATTTGCATGTTTCGGTAAACCGATGGTCAAAGTTGGAACTCTATGCTACACATGCATTGTGCCAGTATGGTGCTGTAAGGTGTGTGCAAATTCCTTAACCGTTCTTAAAGCCATTAGAATGCATTGTGTATGAGAAAGTATTGTTTAAAAATCACTGTCAATTTGAGCTCCAACAAGAACCTTATAAACCTTTAGCATAGGACAAATAATGCCCTGCCATAAGTCAAGAAGTGATGGACAGGCATTGCTTGATGTTAAGAGTGGATAAGATCATTCGATAGATTGGCTCGCATTTTGCATCGATTATAGCATAGGCGGGTGTTAAAATGAAATGTTGTCCTCTACGATTACGTTTTACTCTTGTATTACCACAACTTCTTTATCCTTGTACATAATCAGAATGCATTAAATGGATTGGTAGGTTCAATACAATTTCGTATCCCATGGAGTCTGGATGAGTATTCGGGATACTTCAAGCACTTCAAGATAATTCAATTACTCAATTACTTGAAGCATATACAGACGTTACTACATTGCTTTACGCAAATACATAAGCTAACGATTGAATGCTAAGTCTAAACAAAAGCGCAGGTAGAAATTATTATCAAGTTTATTGTTTTTTTATAGCGCCTTTTTATTGGAAACTTTCCGATATTGGAAATACAATATTAAGGCAAAGTGAAAGGGTATACAGTCTCGTAAGTGAAAAGGTAAAATATTAACATACAAATGAATAAAAACAACACATGTACGAGTTTTATGGTGAAACGATATTTTTTTCCTTTTTCTGGTTTGGGCGCTCGGTAGCCAAGGAACGGTATTTGATTGTTATGCTTTACGAGGGTGAATGGCTAGCAAGGGTCACACGTAAAAAGTGCTTTGATGATTCCGCACCGTATTTGGTTGGCTTTCGGTTGGCTTTGGTTGGACTTCTTCGATGTTAATGTAGTAAATATTTTGCATCGTTGGAATACCTTTTCATCTATATTTATGATACTATTGTGTGTTTTAAAATATAACGTTAATTTAAAACAAATGAGCGATTGATAAACAATCGAACGGAATTGAAGCATTTCCAAGCAACTTCTTCAGCACTAATCAAAACTCTAATACAAGGATACGCGTGTCTATGAATGGGACCGTCAAGAAGTTGAGCAACTTGAACGAAAATAATAAAGTTCGCATTAAAAACATATATTCAAGATTAGAAAACTATAGTTGTATGTGTAATTTTTGAATACAAGTATTTGAAACTTCTAAACAACCCTGATCCTGAAATGATGTATCGGACACTTACACGAAATTGGAGCAAAGGTGAGAACACAGCATACTAAATCTTGTGTGTTCAAATTATACCATCAATCTTTCCCATCATCTCAGGTTTCCGATGATAAAGAGTATTAGGCATATCTACTCAAAGGGGATTTAATTCGTGTCACGCAAAGGAAATGAAAGCCATTATTCACATCACGAGGAAGTAATTAAAGACAAGAGCGGCAATGTTTCGAATGTTCCATCTTGTCATAATTAGGCTTACCAAATATCCACCACCACCGCAATGGTAAGCAACAGCGTTTGTTACATGTATTGCTTATATTACATGTGAGGTATATTATGCTGGTTTCGATCCTTCAAATCCTTCCAATTTCTTAAAGCCATTTGTAAACGATACTGAGCCGCTAAGCAACGATACCTGTGCCCGAAGATACTCGAGTTTATGGTGATTGATGGTTGATAGATTACACTGACAGTGTTATGCAACGATTATCTAACAATTGTACCATTATCTAGCATATGCGTGAGCGCTAAGCAAATGTCAGTATGTTTAACATTGCGCTTCTTTTGTGCTTCTCATTGGCGACGGGCTATCGTGCTACGCTACGTTTTAATATATGAATTATAAACGCCGTATGAAAGATTCCTTCTACAAGCGAATGAATATTTTATCGCTCTAAGTAACGTTTGGTGTTTTACGACCCATCTTCTCATACGCGAATTCGAGGGATTTTGACTTCGTCGCAAGGGACCCGGTAGACGGCGTTGTATAAGAGAGCATGATAAATGTGAATAATTTGAGAATTTGTCAACCATTAATCCCCTATAGTAAGTGCTAATGGGGTAGCAACGAGGTATGCAATGTTTCCCCTTTTCCACATTTCAGGGCATTGTTTTTTCTTACATCTTTATTACTAACATAGAGAGAAAAAAATGAGCGTTAAGACAAAAGAATTTTTTTTATTTAATTGATAACTATAAAAGTAATTTTAATTCTTTTCGTTTTGCGTTAGTCTATTGACGCTAAGGACAGTTTTGTAGGCTACCTTAGGCTAGATTAAAGACCAAATTAAATACATAAACAAACAAATAATTGTTATACATGAGCAATAGAAAAAAATATATACATTGCAAAAAAGAAACAATCATAATATGAAAGAACACAAACAAAAATTTGTTTTAACTTCTCGAAGTTTTAATAATTCAACCAAATTTTACGTTATACAAGGTTGAAATTTTTTAAAATAATTTGTCAATAATTGAAACAAGTTGCTCTAGCAAGTAAGCACGTACACCTACATCGAGTAACGAATTTGATGCATATACATACATATTTTTGAAACGCACACCTCGTATAGACATGTATCACTTTATCTTAAATCACATCTTGGCATAGTCAAGCGTTAACATTTTCTTTGAACCGGTCTCTTTCATCTTTACGCTACGAGCATGGTTGTGGTTTAGCCAACGTAGAAATAGTTCGATAGTATCTATGTTGAATAAGGTCATGTTGTGCGATATTGCCTTTCAGCATGTTGACTTAACCTTACATGGATTGCAATGGAACCACTCTTTCGGAACATTGGCGACAAGAGTAATTTCTTTTCAGGCGCTAGCAAGTTGAAAAGTCGATTAAAGCACGAATTTCCGAGCCATGTGTAGCTGGGGAAATAGTTTGTATTGCGTAGATACACAAAATACGAAACAAATCGTTTGTTATTGAATCCTTAAAGCATATATTAAGAGCAAAACAATATTCTTAGCTTGACAGATTTAGTGGAGTTTGTAATTTGTAAATTTAATAAAAGCTTCGTGAGCTACTGTGGCTCAAACACTAGGATATCTTCATGATGGATTATTTTTAGCATTAATTAATTTGCAGGAGCATTCGTTATTTGCGATAAATATTGATCGTAACTCGAAAACTAGTAGGGGACTGTTTCAGATGATGAGTTAAGTGTGAGAAGTGTGCTACAACTTTGCCCCATAGGTCTAAGTACTATGGTGGTGCTTTTCTTCATCTTCATCCTGGCCCAAAACAAGAGTGCTCTAATCAGACATTAACGACGAAACCGGTACATCTGAAAACATTCTATTTTTACATTCATTTGTAGAAGTTGCGTCGCTGTTGTTTGCCTTTTTCTTTTTATGTACTAGCATCCATTAAGCATAATTTTACTTTAGTGTAGGTAATATTTCTGAGTTTCCTGTAACATGACAAATTTTCCTCATTTTCAATAATGATTTCACCTTATTGTATTTCTATTGTGGGCATTGTTCTTAGGCCTGTATCACAGATTTTTTTAGATATAATCTTTCACGGATCAAAGGCCTAAAGGATTACAAAAAACCTATTTCAAAAGCTATGGAAAAAGTAAGTTATTGGATAGCTTCAATTCAAAGGCAATTATGTTTAAAAAGTCCTTAACTTTTCCTTCGTGAAGAGTCTCGTTTAAATAAGGCTTACCAATTGACTGAAAAGTTGTAAGTATTTTTTTTACCGGCCATAATATTAAGATGAAAGAACAAAGCTATCAGTAATGGGGTATTTTACTCGCAGAAGCAAAAAGTCATTATTGGTTTATTTTCTTCCGCTCCTCATGATAAAAAGAAGGAACAGTTCCTTTACCATTCGTTTTGTGATATTAAATGAAACAAAACAAAAAAAACTTGACTTAAATGGGCTAAAGTGGAAAAAGAAGAATGGTTTTCTTATAATTAATTTTTGGTAGCCTTGCATCATGCTCTGCATGGCAAATAAACATAGTCACTAGAGCGGGAAATGCATAAAAAGCGTTTAAAGTAAATATTTGTATGCTTTGAAAGGCTAGAGCGTGCTCGGTTGGAAACAAAACACCAACAACGGGTTTGTAACTAACAAGATGCATGATTAATACAAGAACGAGTTTTGTGTTTCGTATACTACTAGAATGGAATACATGGTTCATTTAAGGGGTGAAAAATTCAATGTTGGAAATTGTACCATACATGCATAAGTTCATTTAATTAAATTTAATTGTAAAACGCAAGCAATTTAATAACAATAACAATTAATAACAAATAAATACACAAACACATGATACACGTGTATAAACACAGTGCAAAAACACTCCGGAGTTTGCGGACAATAAAATTTGTAATAATTTTGTGAAAAGAGGACACTTGAATGTAGAATAATAACTGTATGGGACGGGACAGCATTTCATGAAACAATATATGTATTAAAAGTTCTCGTGATCGTTTGGTGACAAGATGAAATCTGAAAACAAGGATAATACAGCGCACTAATTAAAGGGAATTTTTAAGAATCGCCAGGTATGATTTTATGTTGCATTTCATTTAATTAGCTTTATAAAATATGTCACCACTGACCACCACGACGGTTCTGAGCTTTACAATTGAATATTTTTAGGAAATTTTACAAATGCTACTATATCAGCATATAAAATTATAACAGCATAAACACAATTTTGCAATTATGCTAATTAGTGTAAGCAAATAAATTTATACAATTTATACAAAATTAAGATGTCCTTCAATAAATAGTTTCAAGATAATTAGTATGTTTTGTGTTTTTGATATTGTTGTATCAGAGATCAACATTACTTGTGATGAACAACATTTTCAAAATAAACAAAAACCACAAATCTCTTTAGTAGTGAAGTAAACACGACTCGATTGCAACAAAAGCCACATTAGTAAGAGTAACCCAAGTAAGAGCCATTGGACAAACTCATTTATATTACTAGACCAAGAGCTGTAATTGTACTCGTAACCGCAAATTATTATCACAGGAATATGGCAGTATTACCACACTAATGGTAATTACCAAAAAGGATATAGTTGCTTATGTTGTCGCACACATATTTACAAACGTTGGTAAATTGATATTTGGTTACGAAATAAATGATCTTTTTGCAAGAGCGTAGCGAATGAAAACATGCTTGCAATACCAAAATTCGAATATACCATAAAAGAATGAAATTGGGGCGGCTCGGTGGCCGAGGAGATACCGACGCCGGTCGTCGAACGGGCAGGACCGAGGTTCGAATCCCATTCGGGCCGTTCCCTCGTACGCAGGACTGACTATCCTGTTGCGGGTAACTTCAAGCCATGGACGCCATAAATGGCAGGCCAAACCCCTCGCGAGGTTGTGGAGCCATAGAAGAAGAAGAAGATAAAAGAATGAATTGCTAGTCTGCGTAGGGAGTAAATAATTTATAGCCTAAAGAGTTGAATCGCGGATGATTATTCAAAGGACGGACATCATCAGAAAGTCTTGTTTGTTTGTTTGTTAGATACTTGCATATACTTTACTGATTCATTAGACAATTAAAATGTAAAAAGTGTGGAAATCTACAAAAGCGTATAGTCTAATGTAGTGGTCACCAACCTGTGGTTCGTGGTATATGAAAAAGCGGTTCGGGGAAGAAATAGTTTGCTCACGTGAAGCGATTTTGGTTGAGAGATTTCTTCTAAGTTTGTACTTACTTTTCAGTGTCTAGACGAAATTTACGCTAAAAATACAAATTGATGATTTTGAAACTTCAGGAAAAAGTAAATTCCCTCCAACTCATTTACATTTGGAGTGAAACTCCAATTCCCTCCAACCCATTGTCTCTCGTCTAAATCCAACTAAATCGCCACGTGGACTGTGGTTTAAGTTCGTAGAGTACAAGTTGCCCGCGGTACTAAAGAAACATTGGGGAACACTGGTCTAATGTATTACAAAAGTCAGACATCATCCTAACTTGACGATGGTTGTGATATGAAGAAAGTAATGAAGAAAGAATGCTCCTGGTTTTATGAAATAATTGGCACAATTATTAACTAAGCACGAACTTGCGTTAACTCAACCGTAACCGTGAAAAATGAAGGGATTCCAACCAATTATAAATGTTTTTGCCGGTTTGATGCGGACATGTTATGTTTCTCTCTTGCCTAAAAGTATCTTAACTTGTCTATTTTTCGATGAGGATTTTAAATTTATAAACTGGGGCTTTATCAAAATTGGAATTCTTACCCGAGGCTTCGCTTATCTACAATCACAGCGTAAACAGCGATGTAAATTTTTGTAAACGATCCGATTTTCTATCCGCTTCACCTATTGTAGATTGCAGTCACACTGCGTTACACCCGTTGGCGCCTTATTTTTCATATCTTTTATAACCGCGTACAGGCACACAAGCTCCCAGATGCAGCACTTGCTTGAAATGAGCGATCTTATCAGTGTGTGTGTTTGCGTTTTTTTTGCAACGGAAAATGTACTTGAAATCAATTCTTCATTCAGGAAGGATGAACATTTCCAGCCTCATCACGATGTTGTTGATAGCACTCATGTGTTCATCATTTGCTCTTCTACACTTTTTTCTCCATTCCTTTGGCGCTATGTTGCGGTTTTCTTATAACGAGGGCTTCCGATGATTCCATAACACAGCGCGAAGCTCCTGTGAGCATAAACATCATACATATTTACGTACCTTTAGAAAGGAAAATGATTTTCGCATGCTAAGGCAAACCGCATTAAACGCTGTATACGTTTGCAAGGCATCAAGAGCAATGAGTAACGATTAAAATTGTACTCGACGATGCTTGAGTAGAAGCATCACGTGAAATGTTTACATCCCTTGCTAGAGCTGTACCGTACGTGTGAAGCGATGCTGGATTTGGTCTGTTTCCTGTATGGCTCGTGTTTGTGAGTGATGTTTTGTGCGGTTGTGTGCGCTTGTTTAGAAAACGGCAAAAACTTAATTTATACGGGATAACATTTTGTTGAATATTATCCGGTTTTGCGGGATCCTTTCGGGTTCGGTTAAACGTAGAGTTAATGAAATTCTTAGTATGCTAGTAAGCGCTTGGTGGAATGCTGAATGCGAAGCGATATTTTTGATTTTGAGTTTGATTGTTCTGTAAATATGATTCATTTAAGGTTTTAACAATTTGTTTTTGATGAAACTATTCATGGTATTAATCTAGCGCTTTTCTTAATAACGAATAAAACGGCAATAAAGTATACATCGTTTTGCTATCAGTGAAATAACATAAATCGTATTTTCGCGTGCATAACATATCCATCGTACCTTTTTGGTGTGGAAAGGTGGGAATAGTGTTATACATGGCGAAGTATTTTTATCTGTAGCTAACTCATATGGAAACAAACTTTGGGTATTAAATATTGATGTGGTGTTCTATAAGACTGGTGCTAAACACGTGAATTTACGGTACGTTTGTATTCCTCTTAATCTGCCAGATAGTTAAAGTAAATAAGGCAATTTTAGTTCGAAAATTAGAGGCGTTCCGCAATTTTCCTCTTTCTCTTTGTCACTATTAATCAATTAATGTGTATTTTTTCTGTTATTTAAGATGAACAATTTAGAATAAAAGATATGAACTGGATAATCATTCAACGGTTTTACCACTTGTATATTAGATAGAAGGAAAATTCGATTAGATAATGTTTGCTAATCCACAGCAATAGAGCAAATATTTTTTTAAATTAAATTTTCTTAACTTCTTGGCTATTTTTATTGGTAACATTTTGTATAACATAACTATTTGAAAAGTCGTTACATTCAAAGAAAATTAATGTAAAATTTTTACCAACAAATTATTATTGACAAAATTACTCTACAGAAAAAGTTCTTAAGATTTAAAAATGTGCAAAATTATTTCAAAATACGCAGTTCTTATTCTTTAAAATTATAATACAACTTTGTAATTATAACTCCGCAGCCCAATGATAAAAATGGTAGCGACGGATCCAGTCTTATTTGACAAGATCCGTTCAGAATTACACTCAGATACTGCTGCAGATAAGTACAAATCACGGAAGCCTGACCGGAATGACTGACCAAGACGATCCTCTAAAGGTTGTTGGACCATGGAACATAAAGAAGATTGTTTATAACTTCATGTAATCACTTGTGTTACGATACCATGACAAAATTATTGAATAAATATATGATTAATTTAATATCAACGCAACTAAAATATAAGAAACAGGCACAGAATAATGATTACACAAGAAATAAATCTATCTCAGTGTTTATTTAAAACATATTTATAATTTTTTCAAAAAATCAAAAGAATAAATTATGGTCACAGAAAAAATGGTTTATGCATCAAGAAAGCATACAATGGCATTACTGGTGTTGGGTCAAAATATTGTACAGACTTTCACGTTGAATTGCATAAAATGTCCTGCGACATCGTACTATTACTATGCTTAACATGATTGTACCGTTTAAAATGAAGGTTGTTCGGATTAGGACGTTGATGTAGTAAAACACCGCCTCTTAGAAGCACTAATGGACATGCCACATTCATTGATGGCATTAACTTTGGAGGCAAATCCCACCTCTTCTAAACAGTGCATACTTACGCGATTCTCCAAGAATAGCTTCGTTTTGGACTGAATACGGATAAAGCATTCATAAAAAAAGAGCGCAATCTGGAGGATTGAATGCGTTTAATACCTATTTCAACTTATCGTAACAGTAAACCAGCCCCTAATAAAGAAGGCATTCAAGTATTTTACCATGCTGCCCTGCCGTCTAGCCTGAAATGTAAAAAAGAAACACAGGAAAAAATGATGATGACTTTGGTGCGTCCATCATTTGGTGCGTTGCGTTGACTGATGCAAATTTGAACGGAGCGTAATCTGCTCGCAATCTTCTGATAAAACCCTGCACCTTTTGCATTTGGAGGAATGATATTCAAGGTTGTGACGGTAGAACATCGTAGTTTATAGCCACGATTATCAATCAGTTCCGAGCGAGAGGAATATAATGTCAGAAAGAACACAAAAAACCACTAAATGATTACTATTAAATGGAAAGGGGTGGCAAAGCGTAACTCTGATTTTTTATCGTTCTCTATTCTTTATCGAAATGACAAATGCTTTGTCCCGTTTAATGGTGAAGAAATCTCTATTATGGTGTACTCTTTTGGATTGTTGCATTTTTTTAAATCTAACAGTCAAGGGAAAAAATGGGAGTCTGTATCATAAAAGCGATACACGAGTTGTAGATATAAGAATGCGATATTAATGTTGCGCAAAGAAACAATGCTAACAATTGTTAATGGTGCGTATAGAAACTATACTAATTTTAAATAATCATATTATCAACAGTATCGCTATGGGCAGACAATTAGAGGAGTGTGAGCAAGTCTCATTGCGTTTTTCGTTTCGCTTGGCTTAATTTCAATTGTTTTGAATGTGCGTTGGAAAATAATTTTAAGTTGACAAAAAGTAAAGCTAATTCGATTTCATTTCGCTTTACAAAATAATTCAATCTCTGATATTTGTGTTTGAATATTGCAATTTAAGTTCCGGACGCTACTGCACAAACGTTCGAACTTGCAATTCTAACAATTGTATTACCATAATTTCCTTCCAACCTTAATGTAAATGACATAGCACATTAACTTATGCATTTGACTGGATCACAACTGGTCCTATAAATTGTGAGTGCATCTCGTTGGTTTATTCCATTACTGGCATAGCACGTATCTGAACAGTCATCTAGGATAACAATCTCAAGCGTGCCGAGGGATTTTTGTTTCGATGATCATCTTCGAATATATTGCAAAAAAAAAAGTACAAATAATGATCGGCGTAAAAAGGGATTGTTACCGGATGTAGGAAATGTAGCAAAAACATAAGAGTGGAACACCCATTTCAACGCAGATTGCATGTTCGCAACAGCTTCCTCCAAATCCATGTCTGTGGGAATCTAAGTGTCTTTTGGCGTAAATCGTGCTTCTACGAACTCGTCTGTATTCATAATGATTAGTCATCCTTGCTATAGACCATGGTGAATCTGGGGAATTGCTACATCGAAACGCACACGGTGCGCTTGTAAAGTTTTTGAGCCAAACAGGGCCAAGCACCGTAGCCATAGTCATGTTACGAGGGACACCGCAATAATAAACTTTTCGTCCCAGAAATACGTCAAACGGCAAGGGACTATCCGTAGCCGTGGGATTTCTAAGTACGTTTCACAATAGCTATCAACGCCATTCGGTGTGCAGGGTTCAAGCCGAATGTACGGTATGGGTCTCATTCAAGCGTGTGCTAATTTCACAGCAAACTCTACGCTATCCGATACGCACCGGTACCGCACACAGTTGGTTAACCTAGAGAGTAACATATTTTCACCCGTGATGTGTACCGTTTCGAGTGGTAAGTCATATACGTCCTGGTTCAAAAAATGATATATTGTGCGGCATTTTCTATGGGAACGTGCAATACCCATGCGCATTCATAGCGATATGCTGGTTTGGTGACAAATTTTAG